>PITA01027536.1:0-20775 GCA_004023965.1 Spilogale gracilis | reverse complement strand
CCCGGCCCGCGGGGCGCCGGGCCGGATGGGCTGCACCGTGAGCCTGGTGTGCTGCGAGGCGCTGGAGCCCGGGCCCCCCTGCGGCCCCCAGCCCCCGGGGAGCCCCCCGGCCCCAGCGCGGCTGGAGCGCAGGGAGCCCGGGGCCTCCGCCCGCGCGGAGAGCCGGCGGCTGCCGCTTCAGGTAGGGCGCCGCGGGGCGGCCGAGGGGAACGGGTGGCGGTGGCGGGCGGAGCCCGACTCACCTGAGGCAGGTAGGCAGCCACGCCGGGGAAGCGCCCGTCAGCCCGCCGCGGGGCCGGTGTCCCCAGGCGGGTGGAGCGCGTTGGGCCGGCATCGGGTGAAGGGGCCGCGACCTGGGCCTGGGCCGAGGTCCCTCCTGGGTCACTTGTGCCCTTGGGAGGAGGCAGATGTAGGACCTGACACTTAAAAGGGTAAAAGGTTCCGGTGAGTTTTAGGGCAGGGCTGACAGGCTGGGGAAAGGCTCTGAAAGAATTTATTTCCCTTGAGCTGGTCCAGAGTTGACCATAGATCCCAGGGTAGCTGTGGCGGTTGTCACCCACCTCTATAGGCAGGAGGGAGGGGCCTTCTAAATGGGGGGATGCCCTACCAGTGCAAGGACTGACCTAAAGATGACCTAGGCAGCTGGACCCTCCCGGCTGCATTCTCTGTTTCCAGTAAGTCTTGGCACCTTGTGAGTGGGCAGCTGACCCAGAGGGTTGCAGATAGGCCCATGCTGGGAGGCAGGTGTTGTTGTGTGTGTCCGGAACCACCAGGTGTGGGCACTAGATTTCTCCAAGGAGGAAGTGGAGAACAAGGAGACATTTGGAGCCACTAGGTAGGAGTAGGTAACCTTGCTCTAGGCTACTTGCTTAATCCCAACCTACCTCCTCGTCTCGTCTCCGGATTTGTTCGCTGAGCAGGGTTTGGATTATGCTGGTGTCTTACATCCCTCCACCTGGGGCATACAGGGTTTGGGCAACTCCCAATGTACTATGTGTCTGTATCCCAGCCCTTCTCCTTCTCTGGGAGCAGCCAGTGAGGCCCTGTGTGTGTGTGTGTGTGCACACGTGCGTGCGCGCGCACACACTGGTGACCCCTCTCACTCACTTGATCAGATGCCCCTCCAAGGCAGGATGAGAGCATAATTTGTGGTTTTACTCCACGGTGCCAGACACAAGGCTACACTTACTGACTGAACTCTGTCCTCTCCAAGCTCTAGCCCTGGTCATCACTGTGATGATTGATCACGGGGAGGGACAGCCTTGGTGGGGCAGAGTAATTGTCCCAGACTGTGTAGTGGTGGCCCAGGTGTGATTCTGATGGAAGCTTGAGCTAGCTTAGTGCACCGGGGGAGGGGGAGGCCTCAGGGCGTCAGCTGGCATCCCAGACTACTGCTTCTCAGTCCTGGCAAAGAGGCGGAGGGTCTGGAGACTGAAACTGACCTGGTGTGACCTGGCACAACCTCCCATGGTCAGGCTCTTCGAGGGGGCATCAGGGCCTCTCCTCTGCCTCAGAGCCACACGAACCCTCCGCTGTTCTTGGAGGTTTCCCATGGAAGTTCACAGGTCCCTCCTTCATCTGTTCCTATCTCAGACCCTTCTTGGCTTGGCTTTCTCTGTCTCCCTACCTTCCGTACTCTCCATACGGGCAGCTGTGGGCTGGGGGCCAGGTGGGCCACCTGAGGACCACCTGCCGAGGAGACTCTGGGCAGGGACAGGACAGGCAGTTGGGGCTGAGATAGAGGTAGAAGCCAGGGGCAGTGGAAGTGGGTGACCAAGGAGAAGGGAGAAGGAGAGGGGAGAGGAGTGAACCCGTGGGTGTGTGACAGCCACAGAGACAGGGATAAGGACAAGTGTCTGTCTGCATTCGGATGAGCTGATTTCTGAGTGGCCTCTTGAGAGGGCCTGGCGCTTGCCTGTGACTCACCCTCTACTTCATCTGTAGGATGAAACTCCACCCCAGCTCCAGCTCGTGCCCACTGCTCCCCTGGTCCTGGCTCCAGTGGGGGGTGCTGTCTCCAGCTGCTCTCTCCCCTAGCGCCCCCCCTGCCACATTTATACCGCAGTTCCCAGTAGACCAGTGACCCAGGACAGAATAGCCAGGAGGCCTCTTGCTTCGTTGGAGGAGGCGTTTACCTCGTTCTTGTAGATAAACATCTCTTGGGCTCTCAGCTCCCCTCAGGAGTCAGGGCTTAGAAGTTACTCCGCCATCTGGGCTCCTAGCCAGGGCACTCCCACTGACTGTGCCACTGACATACCACCATTGCTGCCACCAGCCATGTTCCCCTGTCCTCCTCCCATAGGTCTGCTAAGCTTCTCTCCTTGGACCACAGGCTCTTATCACCTCCTCCACCCACAGCCCGCTCCCCCCTCCCCTCGGGGCAGCCCCCTCATATCCAGACTACCCTGCCCTCTTGCCCCCACATGCAGGCTGTCCTCTGCTCAGACCACACTGCCTTCTCTCTGGTGGCCTGCTTTGTCCTCCCAGGCCCTGTTGTCCACGCTGCTCTCCTCCTCTGTCCCCAATTTGTGGCCTGTTCCTCCTCTTCACTGTGGGGAGGACTAACCACTTTGCTCCACTGGCCTCAGAGCCCCAGCTCAGGATTTTGGGGGCCTGGAGGTATAGGCTCTTCACCCCTCAGATGGCCTCCTCAGGGTACCATGATTGCCCTATGTCCTAAGCTCTCTTTGGTTCCATATGTTAGCCTGCCAACCTCGGGAGAAGGGAAGGTGGGGCTTGGCACCCCTCCTGAGCATTCCCGCCAAGGCTTCTCTGACCTAGGTGCCAAGGGGCCTGGAGGGCATCTCCAGGTGCCAGCCCCACCTCCTTGCTTTTTGCCGTACCCCAAGACAAGTGGGTGCTTGTCAGATGGTGGCAGAAGCGGGGAAGAGGAGACTCTGGGCTGTTTCTGCCTCCTGTCTTGGAAAACCAGCCCCCCGGGTCAATTGCTGTGACTTCTACCAAATCACCTAGAGCCCGTTGAGTTTAGGATTTCCCCAGGAGGCCAGATCCTGCAGCCTCCCCTGTATTCCTATTGTGGGGTCCTACACCCCTCATGGAAGTTCTTTAACTCCCTCTGCTGTGGGTTGGATTACTTCCCCTTTCTGTCTAGTTACATATTACCATAGACCCCCTCCTTGAGCTGAAAAAGATTTTGGTTAGTGGTTCTGAACCTTTTGAGGTCATAGATCCTTCTAAGAATCTGATAAAAGCCAGTGCCTGGGTGGCTCAGTGGGTTAAAGCCTCTGCCTTCGGCTCAGGTCATGATCTCAGGGTCCTGGGATTGAGGCCCGTCTCGGGCTCTCTGCATGGCAGGGAGCCTGCTTCCTCCTCTCTCTCTGCCTGCATCTCTATCTACTTGTGATTTATCTCTCTGTCAAATAAATAAATAAAATCTTAAAAAAGAATATGGGGCACCTGGGTGGCTCAGTTGGTTGAGCGAATGCTTTCGGCTCAGGTCATGATCCTGGGGACCCAGGATTGAGTCCCACATTGGGCTCCCTGCTCGGCGGGAAGCCTGCTTCTCCCTCTCTCAGTCCCTCTGCTTGTGTTCCCTCTCTAGCTCTGTTTCTGTCTGTCAAATAAATAAATAAAATCTTTCAAAAAAAAAAAAAAAAGAACCTGATGAAAGCTATGAACGTTCTTGCTATGGAAATGTGCCAAGCATGTGTGTACACACACACACACACACACACACACACACACAGTCATATACCCTTTCAAGCCTATCTAGGGCCCTGATATAGCTCACACCTGTATTTCACAATGAGCACACGGAAACGAGGGAGAAGTGACTTACCCAGGGCTGCAAAAGTGAGTGGCAGAATCAGGACCACAACTCAGGTATCCTGACCCCTGACAAGTGGAAGTTTTCTTTCTAGAGACAACTTGGCCTTTTCCAAAGGCTGACTGCAAAGGCCTGGCCATTCATTTATTCAACTAGAATTCTTCTGGGGGGAGTTTTGGGGTATCTCCTATGTTAGCTTTTAACTGAGTTTATTTCATTGTAGGTTAATGTGTTTTTTAAAATTTTATTTTTATTGAGATACATTTGCCATGTAATGCTGGATAAGGTACAGGTATACAGGCATCGATGTGGTGCATTTATGTCACCCTGTGATTTCTGCTGTAGGCTCAGCTAACACTTCTATGCCATTATCATTTTTTTTTTTTTTTTTGTAGTGGCAACAGTTACGATTTAGTCCCTTGGTCAACAAGCATGTTTGAGCACCTGCTCTAAGCCGGGCATTGAACTAGGAGCTGGAGATAGAACGGGAAAGCCGACAGCCCCTGTTTTTGCCTTCAGAGGCAGGGTCAATCCAGCGGGACAGAACAGCGCACAAACGAATAGTTGAGTGAATAAATGCATTACTGGAAACAGTGCCATGGGAGAGAAGTAAGGGTGTCATGGGAGCCAATGGAGGGATCAGATTTCGATTGGGAAGGTGGAAGAAGTGGTATGTAAGCAAGGAGGTCAAGTGCAAGCAGAAGGTAGAGAAGAGAAGCATTGCAGGGGCTGGGAACAGCACACTCGAAGGTCCTGAGATGAAGAGGTGTGAGCCCTTATAGGCTTTCTCTGGCTGCTTCTGACTTCCCATGAACCCTGCCCTCCATGCACGGTGGATATAGATTGGAAAGGGTGAGGCATCAAGCAAGGAGACCTGCCAGGAGTAGACAGTTGCAGTGAGAGAGGATGGTGGTTTAGGTTAGAGAGGTGGCTGGCCACAGGGGTATTAGGGGGGTGAGGCCAAGCCTGATTCAGGCGGAGAAAGGATGAGGACAAGAGGTGGAGATGAGCTGGGGATGGGTGGGGATGAAGCAGAGGTGTGTGTGAACCTGACCCCTTTATCTTCGGTGGCAGCCACTAAGGCTGCCTCAAGCACGTCTCCATTTCAGTTTAGTATTTTATAAATATGAAGTGTTCACAGAGAAGCACATGAACTTTTCCCGAACTGAATACATCCATGTGCTCGTGACCCTGCACTCAGCCAACAGTGGAACAGCATCTGGAAGTCTTTCCTCTTGCCCCCCTGCCAGTCACTAATCCCCCATCTGAGGCGTCCTAGCTATCCTGACTTCTAACAACAGAGATTTTCCTGTTGTAGAGCTTATAAATGGAGCACATCCTCTAGGTTGTTTGCTGCCTTATTTTTTTTACCCAACATTAAGGTTGTGAATTTCATCCACCGTCTTATACTTGCTTGGAGGTAGTTCCTTCTCATTGCTGGACACTGTTCCACCAGGTGAAGATACACAGTTTATCAGTTCTGCTACTGACAGCCCTTTGGGTTGTTTCCGTTTGGGCTATTGTGAATAGCTCTGCTTTGAACATATTTGTGCCTGTCTTTTGGTTCTGTTTTGTGGTGGGCAGAGTCATCCCTCTGTTTTGGTGGGTGTCTCTGGAAGACCCCAGCATCTCAAGAACCAGAGGCATCATGCTACAGAGGGAGCACTTCAGGCATTTTGGGGAAGGGGAGATTTCTCTAACACCCTAAAATGTCCTTTTGTAGTGACTCTTCTGATCTTTCCCTTCCTCTCAAGGTAGGGCTCAGGGGTAGAAGGGGAACGGGAAAGAAGCCCTAGAGGCCCGCATGGAGTAGGGGGTGGGTGGGAATCAGCTGGCCACCTCTCTTGGACTTACTTACTCTTTATGGGCAGGTCTGGGTCTCTGGTGGGTCAGGAGGGTGGGAAGCTTAGGATGGGGCCTTGCCTCCAACCTTCCCTCCTTCCCAAAGGACAGGAAGCCAACCCCTGCCTCCCTGTTTGATGTATGAACTTGCCAAGGGCCCCTGGCACCAGGACAGAGTGTGGTGCCAAGAGTAGGCAAGCTACGGCAGCCTCTGGTGGGGCAGTGGCCTGTGAGTGGGAAGCAGAGGTTGCCATCTGCAAAAAAGCCAAGTGGTGGGGAGCAAAGGAAACACAGGCCATGTCCAGGGTTTGGTCTCCCTGCTGACTGTCCCACCTCTGGTCCCTAACTTGACTCCCTCCCCACTGGACACAGCAGCTGTGGCTCTTTGGGCCATCCCCTCCCTCTCCCAGCCTGAGAAGTCCACCCTGAGAAGGCCCCGAGCAGAGGCTGGGTCTCCAAACCCACCTCCGGGATAAGGAATGAGGGACTTCGGCTTTAGTGTTTCTTCCTGACCACGGCTGTGAGAGTGGTATTGTGCTTCTGGTGATGCCTCTTCACAAAACTGTCTCCAGGAAGTCTGGGAGCCAGTGTTTTTATTTTGTATTTGATTTAGTTATTTTTAAAGATTTTATGTATTGATTTGTTAGAGAGAAAGAGCACAAGCAGAGGGAGAAACTATCTCCCCACCGAGCAAGGAGCCTGATGCAGGACTCGATCTGGGGACCCTGGGGTCATGACCTGAGCCAAAAGCAGATGCTCAACCGACTGAGCCATCCAGGTGTCCCAAGGAGCCCGTGTTTTTAGACCAGAGTCTAGTTTTTGAGGATTTGGTATCCTAGGTACTTAGCAGAAGTCGATCCCTCTGCTAAGGTTGCCCAGCAGAAGGGCGGCCGCATATGAGACTGGGACAGAGAACCCATGAGGCAGAGAACCCAGAGGTGAGAGAACGCAGGGGGAGGCTGGGCATAGGGTCTGGCCATGGGCAGGTTTGGCCTGCTGCGCTGGGTGAGGTGTCCTGCTTGGGAAGCTGAGACCCCTGCTCAGCCTTGGGTCTCTCTCTGGGCCAAAGCTCCTCCAGGCACCCCAGGGGCGGGCATGGGTGTGGGGATGGGGTGGGTGCGAGGATGAGACCCCTGGGGTCAAGCTCAGCCATAGTCAGTAGTCCACTGATGGAGGCCCTTTCGAGCTTTGGAGATAGTGGAAGGGAGTAAGACCCTGTGATCTGCAGGGGCCAGCAGTGGGGGGCAGTCACTAGCAGGCCCGGAAGGTTGTCCCGTGGCCTCAGCATGAGTTGGCCTCTATCCAGCTCCTCTTGTCATTCCTACCAGCACCCTCTTCTCAGAAACTTCTCAAGGTCCCCTTTGAACCCCACTTCACCCCACTCCACCTGCCACACCTGAAGCCAAGGTGTCAAGAATGCCTTGGTGTATCCTTGGGCCCGACCCTCAAAGCCTCCTGGCCAAGCCTTCTGTTGGATGTCCTGGGGGCCCTGGTGCCATGGGTGACATGAGGCTTCTGCACCCAGCAGAAGCTTCTGGGTTCTCCCTTGTCTGCTCCTGCTCAGCTCATCCACCTCGCACCCCATCTCTTCCTCCTTCTCTTTTACCTGTTCACCAGCATTTTTACCTTAATCCTTGTGCTGATCGCCTTTCTTCTCTACCACCCACCTGCCCACTTCTAAGTCCTGAGTACACACACTAGTCTTCCCCAGTAAGTCTTCAGGCTCCGTTCAGAGGCCCAGTTTGGGGGTTGGGGGAAGATATCCAAACACATAATCTGCACATGATGTGCAGGAAGGCCTGGATAAGCTATGTCCCCTGGTTTAGAGCAGGGCTGGCCTACTTTGCCCCGGGGCAGTCTGGAAAGCCCTCCCAGAGGAGGTGACATGTTGACTTGGGTCCTACAAGGTGAGTAGGAGTTCATTGACACAGAGGGGCGTGAAAGTGTGTGGTACCCTCAGGGAGCTGGAGGATAGGGTGGGAAGGGAGAGGCTGGATCAGAAACTGGAAAAGAAGTGGGTCAGCATGGGCAGGGCCATGAATGCCAAGCTAAAGAGTTAGGACTTCAGACTTCTGTGGGTCATAGAAAGCCCGTGGAAGGTTTAGTGGTCCGTAGGTAGGGAGGGGGTGGAGTCTGCATTTTAAAATATCCCTGGCACAGGGTGGAGGATAGATGAGAGGTGGGTGTTGGGTGCCTGGAGTCAGTGATGGGTCTTTCTCATGTGGCTGGACCAGATGGAGATCTGTGTGTGTGTGTGTATGTGTATGCGTGCATGCATGTGTGCGTGTAGATGGGTGCCCCTTGGAAGCTGGTTCCCCTTCTTTGAGTTCACTTGTCCCAACCCATTCATCTTCTAACCAACCCTGGTCCGGCAGGCCAGGGGTTAAGCTGGGAACTCACCTGGAGGGCATACAGCTGGCTCTCAGCCATGTCCCTCTGGCTCACTTTTACCTGCTGCCCAGCCCAGACATCACTCCCACGGAGGCTGGGCAGGGGACAGGCCTGGCTTTGTTGGGACCCTGAGACCTGGCTGGGCTAGGCCTGTTGGCTCTGCCCTAGAAGGGATGGAGGACGAGGAATGGCGGGGGCGAGGAGGGATGGAGATTGCAGGGACTGGGTGCTGCCAGGAGTCCCTTGGCTGACACCTCAGGCACACCCCAGTCACATGCCGGAGGGGGAGGGGGTAGGCCAAGGATGGCAAGAAGTGGGCGGGATCAGAAAGGGCTCCAGGGCCACCTTCTCTTTCCTCTTCTGCTCCCTGTGGTCCCTGAGCTCAGAGCGTCCTTCCCTGGGGAGGGGAGGTGCTCTTGCTTGTAGGAATCAGGACTCTTTAGGGGGACCATTGTGCCTTTTTTCTTTCTCTGCATTTCAGCTCAGTTCTCTCCATATGTCCATGTCTGTGTTGCCCACTCCTCGGGAGTCTCGGTTCCCTTTTCTACCCTCCGTCTTTCCCCGAAGACAGAAAGCAGAAAGGGTGGCATTTCTCTCCTAGGGGACGCAGTGTGGTGGGGTGGTGGTGACCCAGGGGACTTTGGGGTGAAACTGTTGTCAGCTTTGGGCTTTGCCACTTCAAGACTGAGCATGGCTGAGCACATTATGTGACCTCTCTGTACCTCGATGCCCTCTGCTTGCAGCTCTTAGAAGCACTTAGAACAGTGAGGGGCTTATGGCTCTTACTTAATGAAGGGTAGTGGTTGTTGTTGCTGTGGTCACGGCTGCCGGGTGCTTGCATCAGTCCGGGCCTCCAAGACACAAGTTGGCATTAAATGTGTAAAGAGTTTATTAGGGGAAAAGGCTGAGTGAAAGGAAGGAGCCAGGGAAGGCTGGCAGAGCCTTCAGATGGCCACCTAAGTCCGACCCTGAATAAAGGGGAAGCCGAGCCAGCCCCGGTGGGACAGAAGTGCCCTCTGTGCACGCCAGAGCCAAAGCTGACAGGGAATCCGTGAACCCAAGTTGGCCAAAAGTCTTGGGTCTGCCAGGAACATGGCTGCTTTAGCATTGCCCCAGCACTCCCGCAACGGCGGGGCCCCTCTGGAGGCTTGGTCTCCACGAGCAAGCACTGTAGTGATTTCAGAGCGAGCAGCTGGACAGTCATGCTCCCTGTGCCAGGGGGTCTGAAAGGTGCATCTGGCCAGCCGGGAGACGGGAGGAGGGCAAGGCCTTCTGTCCTGGAGGCTCTGGGGTGGGGGGGACTGCGGGTGGGAGGGGTGGAGGGGAGTGACCCACTGGTGTGGCAGGAGCCAGCAGACTGGGGCCCAGGTTGTCCTGCTCCCTCCAGGCCTTGGCCTGCTGGGTCTGGCCTCAGGCTGGATCCTGGCTCTTGAGTTAATATAGTTTGTCCTAGTCCTGAGGATGGGGCGCTCCTGCTGGGGGTGGAGGGGGGACCCACCTGGCGTTTGGTTCGGCCCTCTCCTCCCCTCCCCATCTTTTCTTTGTGCTTGAGGGGAGATGGAGGTGTGGGCGCCTCAGGCCATGAGGGACTACCCCGGGGGACATTCCAGACTCTGCACTGTGCTGTTCTCTTCTTACCCCACCGAACAGAGCCATCCATCTCAAAGTTGATCCTGGGGAGGATGGGCAGCCTGACAGCAGCCCTCACACTACCCTTGGGTGTCCTCTGGGGCTGGCCGGAGCATGGGCCAGGGAGTGGGGAGAGCGTGTGCCAGGCTGTGATACCATTAGGGGAATGAAGCTGGAGCAGGAGTAAGTGCTTCTGGGCACTGAGCTGAGGCCATCTGTGGGAGGTCGGAGCAGGCCGAGCCTGGCCAGACTGCCCTCCCCCTCCACTGCCCCCATCGGCTCTCCGCCATTGCAGGGGCTGGCAGACTGCATTGAGATGTGCGAGCCACCCAGACGGCCTCTTGAACCCCGGCCACTCAGTATGCTAAGCAAGGCTAATTTATTCCTTTTCCTCTTAGTGGAACTGCACAAAGCCTGCAGGGGGTGAGTGTAGTGGTGGAGGTAGCCCTGGGGGCGGGGGGCCTCTGGGGTTCTTCTGCATTCTGAGACAGACCCTCAGGCTCCCTGTGAGACTCCATACCGCCTTTTCCAAGGCTGCAGCCAGAGAGGAAGCAGGGTAGCCACGGGGGGAGCAGGGACTGGGGGCCAGGCAGCTGGGCGAATCCTTGCTTGCCGCTTCTTAGCAGGGTACCCTGGAAAAGCTACTTGGTGCGTCTGAGCCTTCACTTCCTCCCCTGTAAGATGGGGCGCCCAGAGCCCACCCCGCCAGGCCACTGGTTCAGGGCCAGCCTCACTGTCTATGCCAAGCCCTGGGACACAGTGGGCAGGCGGCACTGTTTCAGCCATCCACACACTGTTCTTATAGGCATCTCCCATCCCTCCTTTCTCACCCTCTGCAGTCCTGAATCCTGAGGTCAGCTGCAGATGGGTGTTGGGGGAGGGGCCATTCTGGGAGCTCTGCTCTGGGGTATGGGGATCAGGGGTGAGGGGCAGGGACAAGGGAGTGTAGAACACTAGGGTGATGAAATGAGGGAGGGTTTGTGGTAGGAGCATAAGCCCAGGGCGTGGGCTGCTCTCCTCACCAATCTGGACTCTGCCCCTGATAACTTTGTGAGCTCAGTTTTCTCCTGTGGGAAATGGGAATGATGGCCCCTACCTCGTAGGGTTAGCCAGGAGATTGGGGTGGCTGACATACATCAAGCTCCTATCACATAGGAGGCCCCCAATAAACATTAGTTTCCTTTTTCCCCTGGAAGGAGGCTTTGGGATCATCTGGTTGACCCTTCCCTCCCTGGCCAGAAACCTCTCTGTGAACTGCTCTCAGAAAGTAAAAAGCGGGGCTAGGAATGAGGCAGAGCCCTGGGCTTGGGATCTCTGACTTGTCTGGCAGGTGAGAGGTCACTTGGCAGTCATGATAATAAATGCCCTTAAAAAGAGCCTCACGTGATCCTTCCAACAATCCTGAAGAGTGATGTGAGCAGGCATCATTACCCTATTTCACAGATGGAGAAGGGAGAAGCTGAGGCCCTGGCAGGTGACTTGTCAATGTCCCCACTGGTGTTAGTGTAGTTAGGACGTGAGCAAGGAATCCTGAGACCTCTTGTGCACACGGCCTCTCTCCTGCTCCTCACCCTTCTGAGCAGTATAGCTCTCTGCCAACCTCCATTCTCCCCCATAGGATGGGTTGGGGGTATGCAGTAGGAGCAAAGGAAGATGTTCCTCTTGTTCCCTCTGGCCTCTTTGGAGCAAGAAGCTATGATCTTGCTTGACTGGTCAGTCCTTCTCCTGAGACGCCCCTCCCCACCCCAGGCCTGGCCTTCAGCTGTGAAGAAGGTATCCACCCTTGTCCAGCTAGACCCAAGGCAGCCTATGGAGAGGGGCTGTAGGCTGGGGTGGTCTGTGGTCTCACCATCTTCTTTGGGGATGGGGTGGGGTTAGGTTTATTGCTCCCCTCACTTAGGCTGGGCAAGATAGCCCGGCTACCTCCTTTGCAACGCCTCCAGAAGGTTAGTACTTCTGACCACCTCCTCCAGGAAGCCACTTCAGGCCCTAGCTTTCTCCCTGTACTCTGAGCCCATGGGGGCCCCTCCCTTCTCCCCTGCCCAAGCTCTTCTGTGATCTCTTGTGGCTGTGAGAAAAGCCCCCATTTTGCTTCCCAGACCCCCTGATGCCTATTTCCAGCTCTGGGGTCTCCCCTTCCTCCCCTTCCCATTGATCTCCCCCTCTGGGAGCCAGAGGCCCTTTGTGAAGCTCTTTATGTGGATTTGAGCTCCCAAGGCTGGGCAGGGGGACAAAGGGACACCCTTCTCTCCCCTCTCCATTGTCCTATCACTTCCCAGGAGGCTGTGTGTGTGGGGGGGGTGGTAAATGTGTGTGCATGTGTGTGTGTGTGTGTGTGTGTGTGTGTGCATGCGCTCACGTCCATGTCTGAGCTTGGTGACTTTAACATGTAACTTGGGGGCAGGGAGGAATCTTGAAAGGAGTCAGGGATGCCCAGCAGTCTTGGGGCCTCTACTCCGAGGCTGAGAGGCCCTGGTGGGTGGAAGGAGATTGGGTGCTTTTGAGAGGGCGATCAGGCCCGGGGTGTGTGGAGTGAGGACAAGACTCTGTCCCTAGGAGCCGGTGCTGTCCCCCTGGCCCCACCCCAACCTCTACCCCAGCTCTCTGATTCTCTCATCATTCTGTTTCTTCATTTGTCTGTCTCTTCTCTCCCTGTCCTGACCTTTCTCTGTCTTTCCAGCTCACTCCACCCATGCCCATCCCTCCTTCTCAGCCTGGCCTCTACCTCCTTTGGCATGGCCCTCTGTCCCCAAGGAGAGACAAGGCAGACTCCACTCCCCATCCCTTGATGCCAGTTCCAGGGAGGCCCTGTCACCTACTGCCCTCCCAGTCTCCTAGCCTTTTCTGGACTTCTGCCACCAACTCAGCCCTCCCTGGCCCTGACTCCTTGCCCTCGGCTCTGCTCTTCAGCCCCTCCCTCAGTCTGCGGTATCTCCTCCCAGGGGTGTCATTCCCACAGCCTCGGCCCTGGCTCCCCTTTACCCTGGCTAGCCTAATGTCCCCACAGTCGAGAATAACTCTGGGTGGTTGGCTGCCTGCTGGGGCCTGGCTAAAAATACATCCACACTTGGGGTACTTTCAGGGCAGTCTGGGGCAGAGGCAGGGTCCACACCACAAGTCTTTCATGGTCTCCTTGGGGGACATATTCTGCTGGGGCCCTGGGGCCTCCCCACCACCCTGCTGCAGACAGAAGCCTGGTTGGAGGACCATGGGCCCCAATGACACCTGGGAGGGACTTTCTGGTGCTGGTGGGTGACTAGTGGGCAGAGGGATGTGAACTGAGTGCTGGGATCAACCCAGGATTCCTCACTGGTAAGTGTCAAGGGCCAGGGCTTGAACCCAAGTCAAGACTCTGAGCCTGGAGGTGTAGGCTCTTCCACCTTAGAGGGTTTTGTTGCAGGAATTTGCATTCCTAGTCTTGTGCTTCTCTTGCTTTGGACCCTGAGGAGTGACTCAACCTCTTTGAACATGAGCTTTTCCTACCTGTAAGATGGACCTTGCACCTCTCGGAGCTACTGCTAGATGCATCTCTAGGTGCATCTCTGCCGGGCCATTGGTGGGCAGGGCTCCAGGGGGGCACAGTCTCTACAAGTTTACCAAGTTGGCGGCCTCTGGCCCTCTCCAGCCTGGGGAGACCCTCGTCTCTTCCTGGGTTCCTCCCTAGGTCTGGGTCTCTACTTCATCTGGTCTCCAGACCACTCCCGTTGTGGCCTCTGGGCCCTGAGAGGTGTGCACAGCTTCTCCGAGAGGAGAGCCTGGCTGGCTGCCGGCCTGTGCAGAGTGGAGGACCGGGCAGGTATGGGCCGGTGTCTAAGTGAGGGCCTCAGTCTGCACTCAGTGCTTCTCAGTTAATTCCCAAGAGCTTTTTGGTTTGTTTGTTTTCTGAATATTCTTCACTCTCTCTCTTTTTCTTTCTTTCTCTCTCTCTTTCTTTCTTTCTTTCTTTCTTTCTTTCTTTCTTTCTTTCTTTCTTTCTTTCTTTTTTTTGCCTACTGTTCTTGTTTCATAGATGCACCTTCTTCTAACTTGATCTTGATGTTTTCTTTTCCCCACGCCCCACTTGTTTCCTCCAAGTGGCTCTGCATCTCTAGTTCTCTGTTAAGCTTTCCCTGCAGCCTGTGTTTTCAGCTTATATTTCAAATGGGACCCTGATGGATGGATGCCTTGCTTTGAGGGTGGGAACGGACCCACCCAGGGCTTCACTCTTGGGTACCTGGCCGGGCGCCTTCACTGGGGAGACTTCTGCCTCTTTTGGGTCCTTCCTCCAGGTCTTGTCAGTACAGGCCTGGCGGCCTCATACTCAGCAAACACTTAACCCCCTTTCCCCACTGATACACCTGTAGTTGTGCCTCGTGGTCCCCTGGCCAGGAACTCCAGGGATTAAACATCCCGCCTTCTGCTGGGGGTTGGGGGGGTATCAGAGAAAGGATCTGGAAACCAGCTGCTTCTCCAGTGTTCTTCCTATCTTCTAATTTAAGTTCACATTCACCCCCCACAAAGATATTTGCCTCCACCAATTCAGAGCCTTTGGAGGTTCCTGTGTCCAAGGGTCTGGTGGCTTCCTGGCTGTGGTTTCTCCTGCCACCAGTTCTGGGTGCAGCTTTCTCTCGGGCTCACACACCCTGCTCATCCGTCTGTCCTCCAGCTCCCAGAATTGTGATACCGTTGTCAAGGGTGATAATCAAAATATTTAACCAGAGATCTGAGTGACTGGGCTGGGAGGCTGGAGCAGTCCTGAGGCCCCTCCTGGGCCAGGAATTAGCCCCTCTGGGTCTGGGGGAGGACCAGAACACTGGGCGGGATGTGGGGTTGGGTAGGACGGGGGCAGAAGGGGTTTACTGTCCTGTCAGCAGCCGTGGTGCCTGTGTTGTGCACTCTGTGGTCGTGTCTTCTCCTTTTTTGTTTGTTTTGTTTGTTCTCCTGGCTTTTTGATTTAATTAAAAAAAATCTTTTTGCTGTTGTTTTAGAGGAGTTTCAAGAGGGAGCATAAGTGAATGTATGTATTCCAGTGGTCCACGCCACTGGAAGTATCCATTTATGGGAGCTTCAGCTACTATTTGCGAGCAGGAGAGTGGGGTGGGGGTGCGGTGCCTGGATGACTCAATTGGTAGAGTGTCTGACTCTTGATCTCTAGGCTGTGAGTTCGAGCCATGTGTTGGGCATAGAGATGACTTCAACATAAAATGTTTTTTAAAAATATATATATTGACCTTTTCCTGCCATCACACATTAGTATTTGCTTGTTCAAGATGTCTTTGAGGGTTTTTTTTTGTTTTTTGTTTTTTTTTCTGTCTGGAAACTACTATATAGGAGTGGTGGAAGATATAAAGATTGTTGAATAGGCTAGTTCCCTCCCAACTTTTTTTTTAATTAACATGTAATGTATTATTTGCTTCAGGGGTACAGGTCTGTGAATCATCAGTCCTACACAATTCTCAGCACTCACCATAGCACACCCCCTCCCCAATGTCCATCACCCAGCCACCCTATCCCTCCCTCCCCCACCCCCCAGCAACCCTCACTTTGTTTCCTGAGATTAAGAGTCTCTGATGGTTTATCTCCCTCCCCGGTCCCATCTTGTTTCATTTTTTCCCCTCCCTATCCCTTACGACTCCCTGCCCTGCCTCTCAAATTCCTCATATCAGAGAGATCATATGATAATTGTCTTTCTCTGATCGACTTATTTTGCTCAGCGTAATACCCTCCAGTTCCATCCACGTCATTGCAAGTGGCAGGATTTCATTCTTTTTGAAGGCTGCATAGTATTCCATTATATATATACCGCATCTTCTTTATCCATTCACCTGTTGATGGACATCTGGGTTCTTTCCATAGTTTGGCTATTGTAGACATTGCTGCTATAAATATTCGGGTGCACGTGCCCCTTCAGATCACTTCCTTTGTATCCTTAGGGTAAATACCCAGTAGTGCGATTGCTGGGTCGTAGGATAGCTCTATTTTCAACTTTTTGAGGAAACTCCATACTGTTTTCCAGAGTGGCTGCACCAGCTTTCATTCCCACCAACAGTGTAAGAGGGTTCCCCTTTACCTGCATCCTCACCAACATCTGTTATTTCCTGACTCATTAATTTTAACCATCTTTTTTTTTTTATAGATTTTATTTATTTGATGGAGAGAGATCATAAGTAGGCAGAGAGGCAGGCAGAGAGAGAGGAGGAAGCAGACTCCCTGCTGAGCAGAGAGCCTGATGTGGGCCTTGATCCCAGGACCCTGAGATCATGACCTGAGCTGAAGGCAGAGGCTTTAACCCACTGAGCCACCTAGGCACCCAATTTTAGCCATCCTAACTAGTGTGGGGTGGTATCTCACGGTGGTTTTGATTTGTATTTCCCTGATGCCAAGGGATGTTGAGCACTTTTTCATGAATCTGTTGGCCCTTTGGATGTCTTCTTTGGAGAAATGTCTTTAAATATAAAATCTTAAAAAAAGAAAAAAAAAGGAGCACAGTTAGCAGGCAGGCAGGCTGTATGGCTGGTCAGGAGGACTGTGAGACATAGTCTTTCCGGGGACCGGGAGGCAGGGTCTCCTGTCTCCCTGAGTTAGGTACCACCTGGCTTGAGTACGGCCTGGAGACCACTGATAGGCAGGGACACAGCAGGTGGGGCAACCGGGAGCACTTCCCAGCTAACCAGGGCTGGGAAGCCAGAGAACAGGATGATCGGGACAAGCTGTAGGGTCTCAGAAGAACATTAAGCCAGGAGGGACCTGGTGGGCCTGCGCTGGAGGAGCTCTCTGGGGAGGCAGAGGGCTGACTGGGGTGATCCGAGGAGCCCTCGCTGCCTGCCTGCCCCTACAAGTGTTGATGAATTCATTTCCCCTTTGTGGCCTTTCTTCCTCTTTTTATCCACAGAAAGCTTCTCTCTGTGGAAGGCAGGGTCCCCCTCCTGTGGGCTAGGGGACAAGCCCCTTGCTGAAGGAGGAAGTTTGGGGTGTGAGGGGCAGAGATAGAGGGAGCTTTGGGGATCTAGAAAGAGACCTAAGGTCAGGGGGAGAGACCCCGGGAGGCCCTCTCTCTGGGGCCCAAGGCTGAAGGGAGAGAGGGGCCACCTGCAGGAAGATGAGGGGCTGGGGTGCTGGGGGTGGTTCTTATCTCCACACTACACCTCTACACTGACCTCGCGACCTTCAATCCTAGACAGAGAATTCCCCACCACGCAACCTCATCTGCATACTCTTTACATCAGGCTTTATGTCCTTTGGGGTCCAAAATGGTCAGAAAGTTCCCTCAGCACCTATTTTCTCTTTCTGGGGGCACTCAGTCTACCCCCTTCGTTCTTTTCTGTCTTGGTCCCCCACTCCTTGTCTACAGGGTCCCAGCCCTGGTCTGACTCTCCGGGACCCTCACTTTCTCCCACGGGGGCCTGTGTTCTATGTATGTGTGGGTCTGTTGTGCATTCCTCTATTTCCAGGACCGTTTTTCCTTCCCTTCTAACCCAGCCCCAGCCCTTTCTTACAAGCTTTCAGGAAAAATAATGGGGTTCCATCAACCTTTTCCTTGGAGGGCTCCCCCTGGCACCAAAGTTGCTTCACAACTCCCGTATCCCCTGCTCCCACCCTTAGTCTGTGCCCCCTTCCCTCTGCCTCCCAACAGGAAACACAAGGAGGGGTGCAGTTGGTCCTCGATAAAGCCAGGTCTGAGGGATCCAGGCAAGGCCTGAGGGCTTAGCAGCAGGTGTCTGTGTGGGAAAAGGTCCCAGCTCCAGGCATCTGAGGTGGCCATGGATGGTAGGATTGACTTTTGGTTTGTGCCAGAGAATCTGTACAGAGAGTGCTGGGCTGAGTGAGTCTGGAGATTTGGGGATCAGGGAAGTGAGGTTGGCCTATTTTCCCGCTGAGCAGAACAGGGACTCCCAATACTGAGGTTTTATGCTGAGTAATGGGAAGTTGAAGACTCAAAGGTCATTTGAGGTTTAAAGGAGAGTGGGGGAAGTAATGAAGTGAAAAGAGAGGCCTCTCTGTAGGTGTGGTGTTTCATTGGAAGTTCTGCCTATTGTCTAACTTGAGTATCTCCAGCTTCAGTCAAGACCCATTTCCTCATGTTTATCCTCAGGGTGGGTGGGGAGCTCAGGAACTCTTTTGCTTTTTTCTTCTGCTTTCTTTGCCTGAGAGGCTTCCCTCAATCCCTCTTTCTTCTTGAGTTCCGGCTTCTGGGCTCATGTGCCCCCATTCTACCTCTCCTCTGGCCTGTTTCCAACATCACCTAACAACGCCGTTTGGCTCATCTGGCTGGGACTCCTGGCTCCTTATCCTTGGGTGTCCATTCCCCAGATGGTGGTGTGAACCGTGTGTTCTAGACAAGGTGCTCTTGCCGAAGGTTCTGGTGGGGAGTGTCTGTCTGGTGGGGGTGGGTGAACTCGCTTTGAGAGTCGCCCCAGGCTCCTGGACCCAGGTTCTGAGATATTTGCTCAGTAGCCCCCCAGGGTGCCTTGATGCCTCAGGTCTGGTGCCAGATACTTTCACATTTAATTCCATCCTGACAATTACTGCATGAGGTTAGGGTCCATGGCTCCATTTTACAGAAGGGGAAACGGGCTCAGAGTAGGGAAGTAATCTCTTCCACGTCATATGGCTGGTTAAGTGTCAGAGTCAGGATTTGGACCATGGTCCCTGCTGGCTTTGAACTGTATGCTTTTCTTTGGGAGGTGACACTTCCCATAAGCTTTCTGTGGCATGCTTGCAGCTGCCCTGGGAGGTGAGAAAGGCAGCAGTACCCGTCCTGGAGACGATGCTGGGCTCCCGGAGGGTCTGTGCTCCCTCCCGCCTTATCTGAGATGTTGCCTTCTGTCCTTGGGTCTGACTCCTCACCCGCCATGGCCTCAAGACTTGGCTGAGACATCCACGAGGCTGCATCAGTAACTTCCTCTTCTCTGGTCTGCCTGGAGTCCAGGCCTGCCCTGCTCTGCCCTGAAGCTACCAGAGTGAGAATAGAACATGCCAGAAGCCACAATTGAGTGGATCACAGAGAGGGTGTGGGACCCTTTGGGAAGCCGGAAGAGGAAGCCACTTTGTACCAGTGGGTACAAGGTCAGGGGAACAGATGGAAATTTGTGGGCCACAGGAGGGCCTCTAGACTTGGGAGGATGCAGGATCCAGCCAGGGGGCACTGAGGAGCCATTCCTTAGGGCACCTTCCTCCCTGTCTTCTTGTCCTCTCGCTGGCTTCCTGCCTTTCCATTTTGCTTGCCTCCTTCTCTCCACGCATCCGGGCTTCCTCTCACTTCCTTCCTTGACAGCCTCAGCCCCAGTGCCTTCCCTGTCTTTGCTTGTCTCTCTTGGAGGCTCCGTTTCCCCTTCAATCTGCAGCTCAGTCTTGGGGTCCACCTGCGATCTGTCTCAGTGACCCTGCTCCTTGCTCCTCCTGGCCCTGCTTTCTTTTCCCATTTGCCTGGCGGGCTGCAGGGTGCAGGCTGAAGGCGGTGGGGAACCTGAGAGTACTGGGGTCCCTTTTCCTGGACTCCTTCTCATTTCCTCACTCTGTAGTCGGGGTGGGCTCAGGAGAGGAATCCAGGGAGGGGACTTGGGGGAGGGTGATGAAGTGAGCCGGCACTGGGTTGGGAGGGAGGTTGTTGGGTGAAGAGTGGCTAGATGGAGACCTGCTTATCTGTCTGTATCTGCCTCTGTTGGCCCTCCGGATGTCTCTAGCTGTCTGCCAGTCACTGTCACTGTCTTTGCCTTTCTGTGTCATCTTGGTTCTGGGACTGGGGGCCTTCCACCCAGCTCCTTGGTTCTGGGACTGGGGGACTTCAACCCAGCTTCCTCTCCTCTGTGCCCCTCCCCCTGCCCCCCATCCAGTTCAAGGGCAGACCAGTCAGTGGGCTGGTTTCCCTAGGAAAGGGAGGCGGTTGTGAGGGGTGGCAAGGGGTGGAGGTGAATGGCGATTGTATTAGCTAGTTCTGATGCAATTGGGCTTCCCAGACTGGGCCCTTCCCTGTCCACCTCCCTTCCCCTTCCCTCTTCCCTCTCCTCTGCCCCTCCTCCCCACTCTCCATTCATCTTCCTCCCTCTCCCAGTTCCATCAGAATCAATTAGACAGTCCCTGCTTTAATCTCATGCAGGAGCCTGGGCTCAGACCCAGCTGCCCAGCTCCTGGTCTGCAGTTTCCACGTGGGGCCATGCAACCAGCACCCCAGGGGCTGAGGGATGACCAGGATGACCTCAGGGCCCCGCTCTTACTTCTCTATCCCCAGATGCTCTGGCCTGCCCTGGGAGGGAGACCAGGCCTTGGGCTTCCCAATGGATCGATCCTCACCACCACTCCAGGTCTGTCCCCACTCCTCCCCCATTCATCGTTTGTCATGTCAGCCGCTGGGTGGTGATGGAAGTCCTTTGGACAGGGGCCCAGAGGACCCGGAATTCTCATCCTGCAGAATAGATTGGGGTGGGGGTGGGGTGGGGATGGGGGCTTGAATAATGAGCTGCCTGAAGGCATTCATTGTGCAGAAGAGAGTGACCAAGTTGCTCTCCTGCCCCCCTACCCTCCCCACCTCCGCCTGCAAGGCAATCTAAGAGGATAGCTTTGGCATTTGAGAGTGGGGAATGGAGGTTAGGTATCGAGGAACTTCCTGCCTGTTGGGGGTCAGAGACCGGGCTTAGGGGGTGAAAGGGAGAAAGAGAACTTAGGGACTCACCTCTCTGCGATATTGATAAGAAGAGAAGGCTTTCCTGCCTTTCCTCTTCCTCTCTCCCTTCTCTGCCTCCTCTCCTCTCATCAGCAATGCTGTGCTATGGCAAAGCAATGACCCAAATGTGGGGGGCTTCCATCCAGTTCCGGCAGTGCTCCTTTCTAGCTGAGTGACCCTAGCAAGTCACTTTACCTCTCTGGGCCTCAGTGTCCTCATGTGTAAATCGAGTGTGTGTTGGGGCAGAGGGAAAGGAGAAGGTGTGGGGTCTCTTTTTTGAATTGAACTGGAATCAGGACTGGATGGGTATTGGGGAACTGTTTCAGAGTAGGAACACGGGGCTTCTAGCTAGGGGCAAGTGGAGTGGAGCTGGATCAAGACCTCACCATCCTGGCTGCCAGAGCAGCAAGAGCCTGAAAGCCACACTCCCCACTGGCCTGTAATCCAGGGCTGGGGGACCTGACCGACAGGTGCATTTGGAAGCACA
>PITA01027535.1:0-20777 GCA_004023965.1 Spilogale gracilis | reverse complement strand
CCCTGCTTGTGTTTCCTCTCTGGCTGTGTTTCTCTCTGTCAAATAAATAAAATCTTAAAAAAAAAAAAAAAGAAAACTCAGTGCATACTGTAAAAAAGCTACTCAGTAAAAGCCCTTTTATGTCAGGTAGATAGGGCAAGAGGGTTTAGGGAATGGGATGTAACAGACAAAACTGCTTTGTTTCCAGCTAAACTTCTACCTGGAAGCTTTTCTTTCTTTTTTTTTTTCTTTTTTTTTTTTAAAGAATTTTATTTATTTATTTGACAGAGAGAGATCACAAGTAGGCAGAGAGGCAGGCAGAGAAAGCAGGCTCCCCAACAAGCAGAGAGCCAGACATGGGCCTTGATCCCAGGACCCTGAGATCATGACCTGAGCTGAAGGCATAGGCTTTAACCCACTGAGCCACCCAGGCACCCTACCTGGAAGCTTTTCTGACCCTTCCTACTATATTCACAGTTTATTCATAAACATAAGCTGCCTCTAATCCAATAATTTCCTCGTTTTATTATCTCTCCAGGTTCTGAGAACTTTTATACCCAGCCTCTGATCTCTAGGCTTCTTTCCTCATTACTCAAAGAATGGGCTTTTCACAGTTTTCTTTTTGTTTTGTTTTGTTTTTTTTGTTTTCTTTAAGATTTTTATTTATTTGACAGAGAGAAACACAGCCAGAGAGGGAACACAAGCAGGGGGAGTGAGAGAGGGAGAAGCAGGCTTCCTGCTGAGCAGGGAGCCTGATGTGGAACTCGATCCCAGGTCTCCGGGATCATGACCTGACCCGAAGGCAGTCGCTTAACCAACTGAGCCACCCAGGTGCCCCCCTTTTCACAGTTTTATAAGAGAAAATAAAACATAAAAAGAATAGTGTATTTTCATATAAGTTTTTTTTTTAATGACTACTTTTAGGTGTAGGTGTTCTTTTAGGTTTACTCTGTGCAGTGACCACCCTGAAATTTTGATTCTAAAATGTACTGGTGGGGGGTGGGTGGTGCCTGGCTGTCTTAGTTGGTAGAACATGCAACTCTTGGAGCGCCTGGGTGGCTCAGTGGTTAAGCCTCTGCCTTCAGCTCAGGTCATAATCCCAGAGTCCCGATGGAGGCCCGCATTGGGCTGCCTGCTTGGCGGGAAGCCTGCTTCTCCCTCTCTCACTCCTGCTGCTTATGTTCCCTCTCTAGCTGTGTTTCTCTCCCTCAAATAAATGAAATCTTTTTAAAAAAAGGGGGGGGGGGCCTGGGTGGCTCAGTGGGTTAAAGCCTCTGCCTTCAGCTCAGGTCATGATCTCAGGGTCCTGGGATTGAGGTCCACGTCGGGCCCTCTGCTCAGCCTGTTTCCACTGCTCTCTCTGCCTGCCTCTCTGCATATTTCTGATCTCTCTCTGTCAAATAAATAAATAAATTCTTTTAAAAAATATTTTGTTTTTTTATTTATTTGACAGAGAGAAATACAGCCAGAGAGGGAACACAAGCAGAGGGAGTAAGAGAGGGAGAAGCAGGCTTCCCGCCAAGCAGGGAGCCTGATGTGGGGCTCAATCCCGGGTCTCCCGCCCCAAAAACTTTTTAAAAAAAGTTCTAATGCAGCTTATAACTTTTAATAGTTAAGAGATAGTATGGCTTGGGGCACCTGGGTGGCTCAGTGGGTTAAAGCCTCTGCTTTCTGCTCAGGTCATGATCTCAGGGTCCTGGGATCGAGGCCCACGTTGGGCTCTCTGCTCAGCAGAGAGCCTTGCTTCCTCCTCTCTCTCTGCCTGCTTCTCTGCCTATTTGTGATCTCTCTCTCTCTCTCTCTCTGTCAAATAAATAAATAAAATCTTTAAAAAAAAAAAAAGATAGTATGGCTTGGAATTAAGAGCACACAGGATTCTACTCGATTCAAATCATGTTCTAGCACTTACTATGCATGCCAGCTTGAGCACATTATTAAGCCTGGGATCTCACTTTCCACATTTGTTAAATGGAAATAATAATGGTACTTATTTCACGTATTATAATGAACATTTTCCCATATTTTAGAAAGTTTAACAAGGTGATTTTTTTTCTTCTATTTAAGATTCTATTTATTTATTTGGAAGAGAGAGAGATGACAAATAGGCAGAGAGGTAATCAGAGAAAGGGAGGGAAGCAAGCTCCCCACCGAGCATAGAGCCCAATGTGGGACTTGATCCCAGGACTCTGAGATCATGACCCAAGCCGAAAGCAGAAGCCCAACCCTCTGAGCCACCCAGGAACCCCAACAAGATAATTTTTAATAATCACCTAATCTTTATTGTATGACTGTTAGTTTCCTAGTACTCATAACAAACTTTTACAAGTAGATAACTTAAAACAACAGGAATGTATGGGGTTCCTGGGTGGTTCAGTTGGTTAAGTGTATGCCTTCAGCTCAGGTCCTGATCCCAGGGTCTTGGGATCGAGCCCCATATCAGGCTCCCTGCTCAGCAAGGAGTCTGCTTCTCCCTCTCCCACTCTGTCTTTCTCTGCTTGTGTGTGCTCTGTCTTTCTCTCTCTCAGATAAAATCTTTAAAAGAAAAACCCCCAAAACAGGAATATTTGTGTCTCAGTTCTGGAGACTAGAAGTCTAAAATCAAGGTGTCATTAGGGACATCTTTTCTCTGAAAGCTCTAGGGGAGAATTCTTCCTTGCTTCTTGCTTCTGGTATGTGCTGCCAATCTTTGACATTCCTTGGCTTGTACATGCATCACTCCTGTCAGATGACCATCTCCTTTTGTGTCTTCACATTGTTTTCTGTGTGTATCTATTTCTGTGTCCAAATCTCTCCTTTTCATCAAAGAACACTAGTCATATTGGATTAAGGTTTACTCTAATAATTTCATCTTAACTACATTAGAAACAACTCTGTTTCCAAATAAGGTCACATTCTGAAGTACTGAAGATTAGGACTTCAACCTGTCTTTTGGGGGGACATAGCTCAACCCTTAAGATATGCCTCTATACTTTTTTTTTTTAAGATTTTTATTTATTTATTTGACACAGAGAGAGAAAACACAAGTAGACAGAGAGGCAGGCAGAGATAGAAGAAGAAGCAGGCTCCTTGCTGAGCAGAGAGCCCGATGTGGGCCTCGATCCCAGGACCCTGAGATCATGACTTGAGCCGAAGGCAGAGGCTTTTACCCACTGAGCCACCCAGGCGCCCATGCCTCTATACTTAATAGTAAATGAACTTAGCAGTAATTTATATAGCCACTTTCCTATTGATGAATGTTTAAGTAGCCTACCTTTTAATTTTAAAATTACATCCAAACACTTGTTTGAGTGAGAGAGATTAAGCCCATCATTATTTATAATAGCAAATAACTCTAACCTAAAGGTCCAGCAATAGACAAATGTTAAGTAATGTTGAAATACCCAGACAGTGGTATATTTGCATGTTATTATAAGTGAAGAAGACATGATAAAAATTATATAAGCAGAAACATACTCTGGGGGCCATGACATAATAATTTATACCAGACTAGCCCTATAACCATTAATAATAGAAAATGCGGGATTGGGAAGATTTGAAAAAACTCTTCCTAGACATTAGGCAGAAGGCAGCAAAGATTCCCATCCCTGAAAGAGAACCAAGTATGGCACAGCAATATTATTGAACTGAGGAGACAGAAATCAAGAATTTGGTAAGATTGAGGTATGGGAGGGGTGCCTAGGGGGCTCAGTAGGTTAAGCATCTGCCTTGAGCTAAGGTCATGATCCTAGGGTGCTGGGATTGAGCCCCACATCGGGCTCTCTGCTCAGTAGGGAGCCTACTTCTCTCTCTCCCTCTGCCGCTCCCCCTGCTTATGTTCTTTCTGTCAAATAAATGAAATCCTAAAAAAAAGAGAGATTGAGATATGGGACAAAAATATGGAATTTATAAGGCAGAGTAATGCAGAGATGACAGCTATATTTGAAGGGACTCCAGAAATCTTCCTAAGGATTTCTTGAGTCTTTTGCTAATTAGTGAATGGTAAATGTCTAAGGTGAGACTCCTTTGGGCTTGAGAAAGAATACCAAGGAACTATTAACCGAATAACACTTGGACCTCACACAGGGTTTGGAAATACTAGAGTTCTTTTTTTTTTTTTTTTTAATATTTTATTTATTTATTTGACAGAGAGAGAGATCACAAGTAGGCAGAGAGGCTGGCAGAGAGAGAAGAGGAAGCAGGCTTCCTGCTGAGCAGAGAGCCCAATGCGGGCCTAGATCCCAGGACTCTGAGATCATGACCTGAGCCGAAGGCAAAGGCTTCTTTGCTGAAACCACCCAGGCGCCTGAGCCACCCAGGCGCCTGGAAATACTAGAGTTCTAAACAATAGAAAGAACTTAATACCTGGCCATTCAATACAGGTACTAGAAAAGAATAAATGAGCACTGAAATAAAGGCTTCTCTAGGGCAATCCTAACAAAGCTTAAAAACAAGCCTTGAAATGGTTAAGTTGCTCTGAAAATAAATTAACTTTTTTTTTTTTTAATTTTTATTTAAATTCTTGTTAGTTAACATATAGTGTAATATTGGTTTCAGGAGTAGAATTTAGTGATTCATCACTTACATATAACACCCAGTGCTCATCACAAGTCCATCACCCATTTAACCCAACCCCTACTTAACCTCCGTCCAACCCTCAGTATGTTCCCTATCATTAAGAGTCTCTTATGGTTTGCTTCCCTTTCTTCTTTTTTTTTTTCTCCTTCCCATACGTACATCTATTTTGATTCCTAAATTCCACATATGAGTGAAATCCTGCGGTGTTTCTCTTTATCTAATGGACTTCAGTTTGCCTAGCATAATACATTCTAGCTCCATCCATGTCATTGCAAATGGCAAGATTTCATTCTTTTGATGGCTGAGTAATAGTCCATTGTATTTCTATAAGCATCTTCTTTTTTTTTTTAAAGACTTTATTTATTTGACAGAGAGAAACACAGCCAGAGGGAACACAAGCAGGGGGAGTGAGAGAGGGAGAAGCAGGCTTCCTGCTGGGCAGGGAGCCCAACGTGGGACTCGATCCCAAATCTCCGGGATCATGACCTGAGCCAAAGGTAGTCGCTTAACCAACTGAGCCACCCAGGCACCCATCTTCTTTATCCATTCACTAGTTGATGGACATTTGGGCTCTTTCCACAGTTTGGCTATTGTTAATAATGCTGCTATAAACATCCGCATATATGTACTCCTTTGAAATGTATTTTTGTATCCTTTGGGTAAATACCTAGTAGTGCATTTCCTAGATCATAGGGTAGTTCTATTTTTAATGTTTTGAGGAACCTCCATAACTGCTTTTGAGAGTAGCTGCACCAGTTTGCATTCCCACCAATAGCATAAGAAGGATCCTCTTTCTCCACATTCCCACCAACATCTCTTACTTCCTGTACTGACAGACGTGAGGTGGTATCTCATCTTCGTTTTGATTTGTATTTCTCTGATGTCTATTCATGTCTTCTGCCCATTTCTTAACTGAATTATTTGTTTTGGGGGTATTGAGTTTGATTAGATTTTGGATACTAACTCTTTATCAGATATGCCCTTCACAAATATATTCTCCCATTCCATAGACTTCCTTTTAGTTTTGTTGATTGTTTCCTTCACTGTGCAGAAGCTTTTATCTTTATGAAGTTCCAGTAGTTCATTTTTGCTTTTGTTTCCCTTGACTCCAGCGACATGTCTAGTAAGAAGTTGCTGTAGCGAAGGTCAAAGAGATTGGTGCTTATGTTCTCCTCTAGGATTCTGATAGTTTCCTGCCTCACATTTAGGTCTTTCATCCATTTTGAATTTATTTTTGTGCATGGTATAAGATAGTCCAGTTTTCCCAATACTGATGTGGTTTTGGAATATAGGTGAGGTTCGGTGGCAGGAGATCCAGAGCCAATGACCAAGAAGGAATTTTAAAGACATCGTTGGTGCAGAATGGTGGTTTATTAAAGCATGGGGACAGGACTCAGAAAGAGCTGCTGCCCTAAGGTTGTGAGGTGTGGTTGATTATATAGGAGGGAGTTGGGGGAGGGAAGGAAAGTGGAGGTTTCAGGAAAGAACTTTCATATGTTAAAGAAGACTCTCAAGATAGTATGGCCTTGCCATTGTCAGATTAAAGTTGTTTATGCATCTAGTAAGGCATTAACAGTAAGATAGTTGGGAGCTTCCTGGAGGAACATTACACTTTACCAGTTTCAAGTATCAGTGAAGTGACTACAGATTATAAGGACATTTAATTGTATTTACATTTCCTTCTGGAAGGTAGATAGAAATGCTTTGTTCTTGTAAATTGCAAAGACATTTATAAACTGAGGGAGACTTGGGTTTTGTAGGATTGTGATCTGTTAGTTAACTATTTGTTTTTCCTTTCCTTAGCTTCAGGGCAGCCAGAAGTGCAGGAGGAAAGTCACATATATCCCAGGGGTGGGGGGGTTGTGGGGTGTCTGTTAGGTTTTTCATTAGGAATAGAATGGGAGACTGCAAAGGCAAACAGGGTCCAAAGAGTGAGCTTTATTGCAAGCACCCTCGGGCGAGTCAGGGAAGTCGAGCCCGGGTTAGGGAGTGCAGGGTGGTTTTTTTTGTTTTTTTTTTTTAAAGGTTTTATTTATTTGACAGAGAGAAACACAGCCAGAGAGGGAACACAAGCAGGGGGAGTGAGAGAGGGAGAAGCAGGCTTCCCGCAGAGCAGGGAGCCTGATGTGGGACTCGATCCCAGGTCTCCAGGATCATGACCTGAGCCGAAGGCAGTTGCTTAACCAACTGAGCCACCCAGGTGCCCCAGGGAGTACAGGGGTTTTTAAGCCTTATTGGTTCTGGGTCTGGATTCAGGTGAGTTTTTTCCCATATTAGGCAAGGGAACATTGTGTCCCTAGGTGATTGGCCGGGGGTGGGGAAAGTCCGGAGGATGGTGGGTGGTCCCTGGCTGGAAAGTCCCTTCTAGAGATTTTTGGTTTCCCAGCTAGGTTTCTATTTACTGAAGATGATGTGGTGGCCAAGGCTGCTTTGGCAGGAAGATCAGCCATCTTGACCCAGTCTTTGATGTCCGCCATTTTGGGTGCCCCTGTCTCTCAGCCAGACCGACAGTGTCAGCTTCTGCTTTGTCCTCAGCTTGCCTTCTGTTCCCTCATCAACACCATTTGTTGAAGAGACTGTCCTTTTTCCATTGAGTACTCTTTCCTGCTTTGTCCAAGTTTAGTTGATCATTTAGTTGTGGGGAACTAACTTCTGCCAGAGAAAAACTAAGTACTCTTTTTAAAAAAGACAACAAAATCTATAGACACTCAGCAACATATTTGGCATCTGATAAAAACTGCTAAATGAGGGGGCACCCTAGTGTCCCCAGTCAGTTGAACATCTGGTTCTTGATTTTGGCTCAGATCATGATTTCAAGGTCATGAGATGGAGTCTCATGTCAGGCTCTCTGCTCAGCAGGAAGTCTATCCGAGATTCTCTCTGTCCCTCTGCCCTTCCCCCTGCTCATATGCACATGCGCTCTCGCTCTCTCTCTCTCTCTCTCTCTCTCTCAAATAAATACAGAAAATAGTTTTTAAAAAATTGCTAGATGAGAGAAGAAGTAGGAAAATATGACCCATAACAAGGAGAAAATTCAGATGACTGAAATAGACCCAGAAGTGATGTGATAATGAAATTACTAGAAAAGTAACTTAAGGGCTCACTTTGCCAGCATATATGTTAAAGTTAGGAAGATAAAGAGAAGATTAGCATAGCCCCTGCACAAGGGTGACATGTAAATTTGTGAAGTGTTCCGTATTTTTCATGGCTAGAACCAGAATAAACAACATATGAGTAACAGTCTTGCATCCTTGTTTTCCAAAGTTCATTTTATTTTGATCAGTATATTACACTAATTGCTTTAGGTATTTTCATTATATGAAATCTATCATGTGTCAGAGATGGTTTAATCTATTTGAGTGTTGAACTACTAGCAGAACTTATATATTTACAGTAATTCAGAATTAATAAGGGAAACAGTTTACCAGTGTTTAGTTTTATATTGAAGCTCTCAGGTTGGAATAAAGTAGTATAAAAACAAAGAGAGAAAAGGAAGGAAGGAAGGAAGGAAAGGGAAAAAGGAAAGGAAAAAAGAAAAGAAGGAAGAAGGAAAGAAAGAAAACCTCCAAAAAATTTTTTTCACAGTCCAAGATTTTAGGGACACCTGGATGGCTCAGCTTGTGGCTCAGGTCATGATCCCAACATCCTGGTATTAAGCCCCGCATCGCTGAGCCTGCTTCTCCTTCTACAGCTTTCCTGTGCTTGTATTCCCTCTCTTGCTATCTCTCTCTGATAAAATCTTAAAAAAAAAAAAAAAAAAAAGATTTTATAGAGAAATGAATGTTAGCAGAAAAGAATAAAACATAATAAATAAAATAGAGGTACTAGAACTAAAACTCTAAATATTTGACATGAAAAATATCTAGATGAGCTTAACAGTAGATAATGGAAGAAAAGGTCAGTGGAATTGAAGACATAACAATAGAGACTAAACTGAAGTTTGGAGAGAAATAAAGCAGGGGGAGGGGGAGAGAATGCCAGAATACCCCATTATGAATACCAGACAAAGACATTATAAGAAAAGAAAATAACTGAACAATATCTCTCATGAATGTAGATGAGAAATTCTTAACTGTTTTCTAACATGGAACCCAACAGTGTATTAAAAGGACCAGGGAGGTTATTCCAGGAATGCAAGATTGGGTTAACATTTGAAAATCAAGAGGCGCCTGGGTGGCTCAGTTGTTAAGCATCTGCCTTTGGCTCAGGTCATGATTCTGGGGTCCTGGGATTGAGCCCAGTGTCAAGCTCCCTGCTCAGCAAGAGGCCTGCTTCTCCCTCTCCCATTCCCCTTGCTTGTGTTCCTTCTCTCGCTGTCTCTGTCAGATAAATAAAATCTTTTTTAAAAAATTAAAAATCAATATGTTCCATCCTATTATCAGAAGAAGAAAGAATAGTCATCTGATCATTTCAATAGATGCAGAAAAAAACACTTGACAAAATCCAACACACAGTCCTGATAAAGGGCATCTAAGGAAGTCCAATAGCTAACATCAAAATTAATAGTGAAATATTGGGGCACCTGGGGGGCATAGTCACTTAAGCATTGACTCTTGATTTCAACATAGGCTGTGGTATTGAGCCCCGCATCATGCTCTACACTCAGCATGGCGACTTGGTTTCTTTCTGCCCCTCCCTACCCTTCCTTCTATTTCTCTCCCTCTTTCCCTCTCTCTCAATTAAAGAAATAAATCCAAGAAAATGTAGTGAAATATTAAATGTGAATGTTACACTGCCAAGATCAGGAACAACGCAAGAGTATCCAGTCTCATCATATTGAACACTGTAAAGGAGGTTCTGTCTCCAGTATGGTCAGGAAAGAACCAAAAAGACATTCAGATTGGAAAGAATGAGGTAACAATATCTTCATTCACAGATGACATGACTGTCTCTGTAGAAAAATCCCATAAAATCTGCAAAAGAGTTTAGTATGATTTCAGGATATACAATATATACAAATCATTTGCATTTCTCTATACCAACAATGGCCAACATAAATGGAAAAATGTAGGGTGCCTGGTTGGCTCAGTTGAGGAGCATGCAATTCTTGACCTTGGGGTTGTGAATTTGAGCCCCATATTGCATTTGGGATGACTTAAATAATTTTTTTTTATAAATGGAAAAATGACATTTATAGTTATATGTAAAACTATGAAATACTTAGGGATATATCTGATGAAAATGCCTAGACCTATACACAGAAAAACAAAACATTGCTGAGACATTGAAGAAGGCTTACCTAAATGGAAAGATTACCATATTCATGAGTTGGAAGACTTGATATTATTAAAATGTCAATTCTCCCCAAATTTATTATAGATTTATACAGTGCAGGACAAAATCCCAGCAGGCTTTTGAAGAGCAATTGACAGACTGATTCTAAAATTCATATAGAAGTGCAAAGAATAGGGCACCTGGGTGGCTGGGTAGGTTAAAGCCTCTGCCTTCGGCTCAGGTCATGATGTCAGGGTCTTGTGATCGAGGCCCGCATGGGGCTCTCTGCTCAGCAGGGAGCCTGCTTACTCCTCTCTCTGTGCCTGCCTCTCTGCCTACTTGTGATCTCTCTCTCTGCCAAATAAATACATAAAATCTTAAAAAAAAAAAAAAGTGCAAAGAATATTGAAATAATTGAGGGGCACCTGGGTCGCTCATTTAGATAAGCATCCAACTCTTGATTTCAGCTCAAGTCATGATCTCAGGGTGGGGAGACCAAGCCACATATTAGGTGCTGCACTGAGCATGGAGCCTGCTTAAGATTCTGTCTCTCTCATAAAAATGAGCTGTTTTCTCAGCTTTATTAAACCAGTATCATTCCTGTGTGTCAAAAAAAAAAAAAAAAAAAAAAAAGGGAAGAAAAAAACTGACCTTCATTATGTTTAAGCCAAATCCTTTGTACTGCAGCTTATGTATGCAACTTCTTTTTCTTGTAAACTGGAAATAAAATTTAGCTTATAGGTTAAAAAAAACAAAGGATTTTTCTCTCTCTTTCCCCATCCCTCCCCTGCTCACTCACTTGCTCTCTCCCTCAAAAAAAAAAAAAACAAAAAACAGAAATGAAAACTTAGAAAAATGAACAAAATTGGAGGACTTAGACTACCTGACTTCAAGATATACTGTAAACTACAGTAATCAAGACAGTGTTTTGTGGCTCCAGGATGTGTGTTTTCCACACCTCACCAAGCAGTTCTCCAATTCTCAGCAATATTGACAAAGTGACTTAAAAATTTAATTCATTTCTAACAATTTTTTTTTTTAATTTCTGATAATATTTACCTGGAGGTGGCATCAGATCTCAGAGTCCTACAGAGCTGCTGTTTCCATTTCAGATGTCAGGGCCAAATGTAGGTTTTTACCTGTGCTTCTGACTGACTGGTGATAAAAATTGGAGGTTTGCACAACTCTCTCCTCTGATTAATTTGCTAGAGCAGTTCACAACACAGAGAAACATTTACTTAACAGTTCATCATAAATGACACTATAAAGGATACAGATGAATAGCCAGATTAAGAGGTATATAAGGCAGGTTCAGAAGTGTCTTGAGTACAGGAGCTGCTGTCCCCATGGAACTGGGGTACACCATCCTTCAGGCATGTAGATGTATTCACCAACATGAAAGTTGATCATATGTTCTCATTCAAGAGTTTTTGTAGGTGGGACGCCTGGGTGGCTCAGTTGGTTAAGCAACTGCCTTCGGCTCAGGGCATGATCCCGGAGATCCGGGATCGAGTCCCACATCGGGCTCCCTGCTCTGTGGGAAGCCTGCTTCTCCCTCTCTCACTCCCCCTGCTTGTGTTCCCTCTCTGGCTGTGTTTCTCTCTGTTAAATAAATAAAATCTTTAAAAAAAAAAAAAAAAAAAAAAAAAAGAGTTTTTGTAGAGCTTAATCTGTGCCCTCCCCACTTAGCCTTACTAGGGTCCAAGAGTGGGGCTAAAAGGTCCAATCCTCTAATCATTTGGTCTTTCGGGTGACCAGCTCCATTCTGAGGCTGGCTAGGAATTCTAGTCTGTTACCTTACTAGCATGTACTCAGAAGGGAGCCCTAATAACTACAGGATATTCCTATGGGAAATTCCAAGAGTTTGAGGGTCTCTGCCATGAACCTGAGACAAAGACTGCATATATTTCTCATTCTACCGTAGGCCACACCTGTCTTTGACCACAGATTCTTTACAACAAAAGGATCACAACAGTTAACAGATACTAGTATATTATGAGAGTCCCATTCAGTCATTAATACATCATAAGAAAATTTCTGCCAGGGCAAGGCCACTCAGGTTTGCAAGCTTCCATTAGATCTTGTAAGGTTCCAAAGGCAGAAGTGGTCTTAAGGTGAGGGCATGTATTTGTTATCAGGAAGCTGGTAAAATTTAGCCAAGAGATGTATCTTGGCTCTGAGCCTCTTTCAGAGTGTTAGTGTTAAATTGGTTAATTCTTTCATGACATGACCCATTTGTTCATCAGCCCTTAGCTACTATTTCTCTTCCTCTTCATTTATACTCAAACTTTTCCACCTTTGGAAGAGACATAATTTTTGGCTGCTGTGCTGGTCTAGATTGCAGGCAGTAATACTACTGAGTCAGCTCTCATTCAGAGAAGGGTTAAGGTTATGTAAGTACAGGACTTGTGGGCTGTTTTACCTCCAGGCAGTATAAATTGCACTCACTGTTAATCTCAGTTCTATCAGATGGAATGAAGGCACAGCTCATCCCCATTAGGCCCTGGGGAATTCTGACAAAAATATTTTAAAATATAGTTAAAGTTTCTTGCTTAGGAATCATCCCTGCTTTCACCATTGTAGTTGCAGCCCTGGTCCTGTGACCACTGCATCAGGTTGGGAATTTTTTAAAAGTTTAAGTGACGGGCACCTGGGTGGCTCAGTGGGTTAAAGCATCTGCCTTCGGCTCAGGTCATGATCTCAGGTTCCTGGGATCGAGGCCGCATCGGACTCTCTGCTCAGCAGGGAGCCTGCTCTCTCCTCTCTCTCTGCCTGCCTCTCTGCCTACTTGTGATCTCTCTCTCTCTCAAATAAATAAATAAAATCTTCTTTAAAAAAAAAAGTGATCTCTACATGGATGACTTTGAAAACATTATGTTGCTCAGCAGGGAGCCTGCTTCCTCCTCTCTCTGCCTGCCTCTCTTCCTCTCTGTGATCTCTCTCTCTGTGTCAAATAAATACATAAAATCTTAAAAAAAAAAAAAAAAAAGTTTAAGTGATGGGCGCCTGGATGGCCCAGAGGGTTAAGCCCTACCTTCGGTTTAGGCCATGATCTCAGGGTCCTGGGATCCAGTCCCACATCGGGCTCTCTGCTCAGCAGGGAACCTGCTTCCCCCTCTTTCTCTGCCTGCCTATTTGCGATCTCTCTCTCTGTCAAATAAATAAATAAAATCCTTTTTTTTTCTAAAGATTTTATTTATTTGACAGAGAGAAACACAGCCAGAGAGGGAACACAAGCACACAAGCAGGGGGAGCGAGAGGGAGAAGCAGGCTTCCCACCGAGCAGGGAGCCATATGCGGAACTCGATCCAGGGTCTCCAGGATCATGACCTGAGCCGAAGGCAGTCGCTTAACCAACTGAGCCACCCAGGCGCCCCAAATAAAATCTTTTTTAAAAAAAGTTTAAGTGATACGGGAAGAAGGAGAAGGGGAAATACATATAGTCATTTTACCAGTATCCTCCCTTAGCAAGAATTACATAGTCATTACAGCATCCTTTCCCACTGCCTCTTCTCTAGATCTATGAGAAAAACAGAAGCATATCTGCTGGGGACACTCTTTGAGCCCCACTCACATTGAACATGAGAATACTGTCACAAAGGCATGAATTCCAGTTCTTCAGGCCTATATCTCACCTCTACCCTGCTTCCTTTTTAAAATAACTAATATAGGGCACCTGGGTGGCTCATTTGGCTAAGCGACTGCCTTTGGCTCAGGTCATGATCCCGGAGATCTGGGATCAAGCTCCATATTGGGCTGCCTGCTCGGCGGGAAGCCTGCTTCTCCCTCTCTCACTCCCCCTGCTTGTGTTCCCTCTCTGGCTGTGTTTCTCTCTATCAAATAAATAAAATCTTTTAAAAAATAAAATAAAATAATAAATAAATAAAATAAAATATAAAATTAAATTAAATTAAATAAATAAAATAACCAGTATATGAATTGCCCAATCCAATCCTTTGAAACTGTTACCCTGAGGAAGATCTCTCTCTGACTGTTGCTGGACATTGGAAGGGAAGAAAAAGCTTTGCTCAACTTTCTGGCAATTTGTGCCTCAGAGGTTACAAGAATAATCTGTCTAGATCCAGCCTATCTCTGCGTTGCTGCAGTACCCCAGATCCACTCATTTTGTGGACCCAGGTGGCTATCTCAAGGGAGCACATGGGTGTGAAAATTAAACTGACAAAGGCAGATTTACAAAGAAAAGCATACACATTAAACAAAAATTTAAGATTACTTACTTTAAAGAGTTCATCAGCAGGAGGAAGGGCAGAGGGAGAGAGAGAATCTCAAGCAGACTCCCCATTGAGCATGTCGCCCAGGTGGGGCTGGATCCCAGTACCCTGAGATCATGACCGAAGCTGAAATCAAGAGCGGGATGCTCAATCGACTGAGCCACCCAGTACCCCTAGCATACACATTTTATTAAAACTTTATTTTATTTTAGGGGCGCCTGGGTGGCTCAGTTGGTTGGGCGACTGCCTTCGGCTCAGGTCATGATCCCGGAGACCCGGGATCGAGTCCCACATTGGGCTCCCTGCTCGGCAGGAAGCCTGCTTCTCCCTCTCTCAGTCCCTCTGCTTGTGTTCCCTCTCCGGCTGTGTTTCTCTCTGTCAAATAAATAAAATCTTTAAAAAAAAAAAAAAAAACAACTTTATTTTATTTTAGATTTTATTTATTTGAGAGAGAGAGAAAGAGAGCACAGGTAGGGGGAAGGGTAGAGGGAGAAGCAGACTCCCCACGGAGGAGGGAGTCCCACGCAGGGCTTGATCTCAGGACCCTGGGATCACAACCTCAGCCAATGGCAGACACTTAACTGACTGAGCCACCCAGGCACCCCAATTTTATTAAAACTTTAAATGTAGGGGTGCCTGGGTGGCTCAGTTGGTTGAACGACTGCCTTTGGCTCAGGTCATGATCCCGGAGACCCGGGATCGAGCCCTACATCGGGCTCCCTGCTCAGCGGGAAGCCTGCTTCTCCCTCTCTCACTTCCCCTGCTTGTGTTCCCTCTCTGGCTATATTTCTCTCTGTCAAATAAATAAATAAAATCTTAAAAAAAAAACAAAAACTTTAAATGTATGTGAGAACCTTCAAAAAAGAATGAAGCCCTGAAGTGAACAGAACAGGAAGATTTTATACCTTTTAGATAAGCAAATTTGTGAAAAAATTGATAGGACAAGGATGTTTGGGCTAGTGGTAGTGAATGGTGAAGAGTGACTAGAAAAGGAAGGGTTAGTTAAACAAGATTCGTACAGATTCTTCAGCCCCAAATTCAGGGTCTCTGATGATAAGAATATCTTCCTTCTTCCTAGTACAGAGAGGGTACTTTTTCCTTTGCCTTTTCTAAGATTGATTGATTGATTGATTGATTTTAGAGCAAGAGAGCACAAGCAGGGGGGCAGAGGGAAGAGGAGAAAGAATCTTAAGCAAACTCCATGCAGTGCCCGACCCAGGGCTCAATACCATGACCCCGAGATCATATCTTGAGCTGAAACCAAGAGTTAACACTCAACCAAGTGTACCACCCAGGCACCTAGGGAGGGTACTTTTCACATGGGAGTTTTATGACTTGTTTGAGGGAAGAAGGCTGATCCTCCTGCTACTGCTGTTGTGTCAAACTATTATAGTTTAAGATAGTCAGTATACTAAGGACCCATATTTTGGGGCAGTGTGTCCTAAACTCCATCAACATTATACACTGTAAAGTATGTTCTGTGATCTGAAGAAATAGCAGTTGGCTGTCCAAATTGGTGCAATATCTTATGTTTTGATTTACTTATAGCATTCTGAGTGTTAACATCTATCACTGACTGAGCAGAGCCCAATCTAGGGCTACCGTCTGTTTTTGTCAAGACCCATTTATAGCTCCCTGCCTCCCCAGGGCTACCAGCATTAGTCTGACTTGCCTTCCCTCCGCCCCCCTTTACCACATAGCCAACTGCAGTCTCTGTCTCTTTTGCTGGCAGATAGAATAGTTCTCACTGGCAGTGTGTGCCTCAGAGATTGCAAGGGGAATATTTTTAGTTTCAGCCCATATCTGCATTGCTGTCATACCACCATATCCACTTATTTCATAGACCCGCATGGCCACCCTGAGTAAGTTCATAGAGATATCTGCTTGTCTATTTCAATTATCTTCTGAACCTGGAAGGGAGTTCTTCTGATGATATAGAAATGTCCTATTTTAATGAACTTCTCAGATTCCCATAGTGTTTTCCATAGAGCCATCCCTTTAATAGTCCTATGTCTGTTGCCCTTGTGCCCAACCATACAGCCAGGCTATTGGCCACTGCCCTTGAGTCAGTAAACACCCATACAGCCTTTCTATCACTTTTTCAATTTTTTGTTTTAAAGATTTTATTTTTTTATTTGAGAGAGAGAGATAGAGAGAGCACAAGTAGGCAGAGTGGCAGGCAGAGGGAGAGGGAGAAGCACATCTCGGCTGAGCAAGGAGCCTGATGCAGGGCTGGGTCCCAAGATCCTGGGATCATGACCTGAGCCAAAGGCAGCAGTAACTGAGCCACCCAGGTGTCCCCACTTTTTCCATTTTTAATCACTGCCTAGAAAACTGCGTGTAATTCAGCCCACAGAGTTGATTTGTTTTTACCTTTTTCAGTCAGAGTGTTGGGCTTTCAAACAGAATGTTGGCTGTTCACCTTGGAACTACTTTCCATGAACTGAGCAGCTCTTTGTTGGTTAGTGGAAAGCTGTCTATAGGGCACTATTCAAATAATGATAGAATCCAGAAGCTCCTTGTGTACTTTCAAAGTTGGTCCTAGGGAGAAAGAGGCTCCTGCTTGTGATCATATAGTCCTTGCATTCCCCCAGGCAGCATGATCCTATATAAACCATTTTCATATTACTATAGAACCCTCCTAGCACTGCCCTCCCCATTAGAGTGTTTCTTTGATATTACCCAGAATACCAGGCATATTTCAGGTTTTAAGAGCATTTTTTGTTCTTCAGTCATAAGGGTAGTTTCAGATAATATCAAATAGCAAGATAGTAATTGCCCCTCAAGTGGAACTTCTCTAGTCCAGAGTCCCAGTAGTCATCTCTGGGGTGGGGGTGGGGGGGGCACTTGCAGGCTTTTGCAAGAAGCCCCAGTCTATCCTTCATGTAGAGCACAGAGAAGTTTTCCCGACCAGCACTTCAGTTTGTATTCTACACTGTGTAGGCTTTTCACAATCTTCTGGTACCCATTTAGCATGTCTAATTTACACCTCTTGAAGGGTGGATTTGCATGCTTTCTGTCTTACAGTGTTAGGTAGGAGAAACATTCCCTATTCAAATAACCTGTCCATTCTGGTAATACAGTCAGGTAAAAGAAATGCAGCAACTTTACATAAAGCCTGTTCAGCTGTACCAGTTCTCCTACAAACTTTTAGTTTAATTCCATCAATGCTTACCGCCCCCCATTCCTAACTGTAACTTCCATTAGGACTTAATCCACAGATTTTGATTTTATATTACTAGGTAGGTGAAGTGTTCCCCCAGCCAGACTCATTCCCATAAAACGTTCAGGTAAAGGAAACATAACTTCTTTACATAAACCTGTTTAAACATTCCAACTTTCATAATTCCATCAACCCTTACATGTTTACTTTCTCTCAATCTAATTATAGGGCTTCACCTGTGGGTTTTTGTAACTTCTCCATTCCCTGACCAATTTATTTGGCCTCTTTACTTAAAAGGCTTGAGTTGCCAGTCAGCGGTCTTTCCAAGGAACCCTGGCCCTTTTGTCAATCTTTATCTTGCTAATTTGACCTAACCATTGCCACAAGCAAGTACTGGTCAGTTTTAGGCCCATTTCTAAATTCTCTTGGCAACTTTCACCTTTAGTAACTGATTGCAGCCCACAGCTACAACTCTATACCATGGTGAATACTTGGCTACCCAGGAATCAGAGGTTTTTCATCCCATCTTTCATCTTTTCTCTTTCCAAACTACATGTTTTAATGAGCAAGGGCCATGATAACAAATTCCACTTCTGACACCAATTCTAATCTGTGTCTTTTCCACACACCAGTTCTTGGCAGATACTGACTGGGTGTTCTACAAATTGAGTTCAATTCTGACATTATTTACCTGGAGATAATGTCAGATCCCCTAGGTTAAGGGCCAGTCCCTCAAGACTACTGTCATTTTAGACTTCAGTTACAAGTCCGGAACAGAAATAGACAAAGATGATTCAATGGACCAGGATAGAAAATACAAAAATAGACCTCTACATTACAGCTGATTAATTTTTTTTAAAAGATGTTATTCATTTTTTTGACAGAGAGAGATCACAAGTAGGCAGAGAGGCAGGCAGAGAGAGAGGAGGAAGCAGGCTCCCTGCTGAGGAGAGAGCCCGATGCAGGCCTAGATCCCAGGACCCTGAGGATATGACCTGAGCCAAAGGCAGAGGCTTTAACCCACTGAGCCACCCAGGTGCCCTGGCTGATTAATTTGTGACATAAATTCAAAGCAAATGCAATAAAGAAATGATAAACTTTGAACGAATGATGCCACAACAATTGGATCTCTGTATAAAAAAAAAAAAAAGTGCAGGGCACCTGACTGGCTCAATCCAAAGACCAACTCTTGATCTTGGAGTCATGAGTCCAAGCCCCACATTGGGTGTAGAGATTACTAAAAAAAATTAACTGGAAAAAAAAGAAAAAGAACTACTTTAAAAAAGTGACCTTTCTTATACCTCGGACAGCATACAAAAATCAGCTCTTATTTACTTACTGATTAATTGCTTAATGGGACTTGAACTCATGACCCCAAGATCAAGAGTTGCATGCTTTTCCAATTGAGCCAGCCAAGCAACCCCCAAAATTAACTTTTAATTTATCATAGGACTACATATGAAACAGAAAACAAAAAATTCTAAAAGAAAACAGGAGAAAATCTTTGTGACCTTGTGTCAGGCAAAATTTTTAAAGATTTTATTTAAAGACTTTATTTACGGGGCGCCTGGGTGGCTCAGTTGGTTGAGCGACTGCCTTCGGCTCAGGTCATGATCCCAGAGACCCGGGATCGAGTCCCACATCGGGCTCCCTGCTCGGCAGGAAGCCTGCTTCTCCCTCTCTCGCTCCCCCTGCTTGTGTTCCCTCTCTGGCTGTGTTTCTCTCTGTCAAATAAATAAAATCTTAAAAAAATAAAAAAAATAAAAAATAAAAAAAATAAAGACTTTATTTACTTGAGAGAAAGCTTTTTTTATTTTTTATTTTTTTAAATATTTTATTTATTTGACAGAGAGAAACACAGCCAGAGAGGGAACACAAGCAGGGGGAGTGAGAGAGGGAGAAGCAGGCTTCCTGCCAGCAGGGAGCCCGATGTGGGGCTCGATTCCGGGTCTCCAGGATCATGACCTGAGCCAAAGGCAGTCGCTTAACCAACTGAGCCACCCAGGCACCCTGAGAGAAAGCTTTTTAAAGTAATTGCTACATCGAACATGGGGCTAGAACTTCACAAGCCCGATTTTAAGAGTTGAATGCTCTGCCACTGAGCCACCCTGGTGCCCCACAAATTTCCTAATATGCACAGAAACATGATCTACAAAAGAAAAAATTGCACTTGATCAAACTTAAGAACTCTTTGAAAAGCCACTATTAGAGAAAATAAAAAGCCAGTACTCATACTGGATCAAAATATTTGCAAATCACATGTCTGATAAAACACTTGTATTCACAATTTTTATACAGAATTCTCAGGGAGCCTGGGTGGCTCAGTTGGTTAAGTGTCTGCCTTCAGCTCAGGTCATGATCCTGGAGACCCAGGATTCAGCCCACATCGAACTCCCTGCTCAGCAGGGAGTTTGTTGCTCCCTCTGCTGTTCACCCCACTTGTGCTCACTCTCATTCTCTCTCAAATAACTAAAATCTTAAACAACAACAACAACAACAACAAAAACAAAAAACAAAAAAAGGGCACCTGGGTGGCTCAGTGGGTTAAAGCCTCTGCCTTCGGCTCAGGTCATGATCTCAGGGTCCCGGGATCGAGGCCCGCATCAGGCTCTCTGCTCAGTAGGGAGCCTGCTTCCTCCTCTCTCTCTGCCTGCCTCTCTGCCTGCTTGTGATCTCTCTCTCTCTCTCTGTCAAATAAATAAATAAATAAAATATTTTTAAAAAAAACACAAAAAAAACCCCAAAAACTTTTAGGGAGCTTGGGTAGTTCAGTTGGTTAAATGTCTGCCTTCAGCTTAGGTTATGATCCTAGGGCGTGGGATCCAGCCCTACATTAGGCTCCTTGCTCAGTGGGGAGCCTGCTTCTCCATCTCCCACTCCACCTGCTTGTGCTCTCTCCCCTTCTCTGTCTCTCACTCTCTGTCAAATAAATAAATAAATAAATAAATATCCTTTAAAAAAGAAAAAGAACTCTCAAAACTTAGGGGTGTCTGGATGGCTCAGTCAGTTAAGCATCTGACTTTGACTCAGGTCATGTTCCTGGGCTCAGGATCTGACTTCAGCTCAGGGTCCTGGGATCAAGCCCCACATTAGGCTCTTTACTTAGTGGGGAGCCTGCTTTTCCCTTTCCCTCTTCTTGCCGGTCCCCCCACTTGTGCGCTTTCTCTTTCTCTCTCAAATAAACAAAATCTTTAAAAAACAAAAAGAAGGGTGCCTGGGTGGCTCAGTGGTTTAAAGCCTCTGCTTCGGCTCAGGTCATGATCTCAGGGTCCTGGGATCAAGGCCCATATCGGGCTCTCTCCTCAGCAGGGAGCCTGCTTCCTCCTCTCTCTCTGCCTGCCTCTCTGCCTACTTGTGACCTTTCTCTCTGTCAAATAAATAAATAAAATCTTAAAAACAAAACAAAACAAAACAAAAAGAACTATCAAAACTTAATAAAATAGGGGCACCTGGGTGGCTCAGTTGGTCAAGCGACTGCCTTCGGCTAAGGTCATGATCCTGGAGACCCGGGATCGAGCCCCGCATCGGGCTCCCTGCTCGGCGGGAAGCCTGCTTCTCCCTCTCCCACTCCCCTTGCTTGTGTTCCCTCTCTCACTGTGTTTCTCTCTGTCAAATAAATAAATAAATAAAATCTT
>PITA01027534.1:0-20767 GCA_004023965.1 Spilogale gracilis | reverse complement strand
AGTGAGAGAGGGAGAAGCAGGCTTCCCGCGGAGCAGGGAGCCCAATGTGGGACTCGATCCGGGATCCCCGGGATCATGACCTGAGCCGAAGGCAGTCGCTCAACCAACTGAGCCACCCAGGCGCCCCTCTTTCTTTTTTTTTTTAAGATTTTATTTATTTATTTGACAGAGAGAAACACAGCCAGAGAGGGAACACAAGGGGAGTGAGAGAAGGAGAAGCAGGCTTCCTGCCGAGCAGGGAGCCCAATGCGGGGCTCGATGCGGGGCTTGATCCCAGGTCTCCAGGATCATGACCTGACCCATCACCCAACCAACTGAGCCACCCAGGCACCCCAATTTTACTTCTTTATTTTTTACTGTGTAATAAGATAAGTTCGTTGATAGATAAGCCATATTTTTTCCCAGAACATGATAAAACAGGTTTTTAAAGATACCTGCTTCACCATCCTTCTGTTCCCTGTTGTTTTTACCATTAAAATAGCCTTGGTAAAGTCTGTTTTTCTACAATGCAGGATTTACTGTAGTACATATCAGATGAGACAGTAGTTGTACACCTACTTTAAAAACGTAAAAGTGCTGTTCAAATGCAAGATGTACAGGGCAGTAATGTGTTATATTCAGAAAGCTTTCATAGAAAGAGGCTTGAATTTTTTCACTATGTTTTTGAAATTGGTGGTGGTTCTTAAAAAGAGATTTGCCCACTTGTAAAAAATAACATACTACAAAGAGTCAGGAAGAATGATTACATTCAACTGAGATCCAAACCACAGTGGAAAATAACATAGCATGTAATACAAAGTCTGTCATGTTACATTTTCATTCATAGTCTTAGGCATCAATTGTATTTCATTGTTATCTTCATATTACATATACTTACTGAAGGGGGAGAAATAAAATTCTTAAGTTTTCATTTGTTGACCACCTAATGTTTAAAAGTTTCATAGTTTGTAAAATGCTCAAGCGCTGTGTAAGTGTTGGTATTGTTAGGAAGATTCTCTAAAAAACACAGCTTACCATTGTACATAATCATATTGGTCTTAGTTATCATTTCAACACCATTTATGAAAACTGGCAAAGTTGTTCTTCTGGGAATTGCATGACTATGATTCTGTAGCTCTCAGAGATATCCACCATTGACATAATTCCGAGAAATGTAACTTTGATTTACAGACAGTATGCTAGCTATGACTACTCGCAGCAAGGCCGATTTGTCCCTCCAGACATGATGCAGCCACAACAGCCATACACCGGGCAGATTTTTCAGCCTACTCAGGCATATACTCCAACGACACCTCAGCCATTCTATGGAAACAACTTTGAGGATGAGCCACCTTTATTAGAAGGTAGGACTGGTTGCAACAGTTCGTAATACTCTGTAGGGTCCTGGTGGTCAGGGAAAATATATCTTAGTTTGGAGAACTCGTTCTTCCCTTTAAAAGAATAATGTAACAGAAGAAAACAGGTACAAAACCACGTTGAGCCATAGGGGACCAGAGCTTTTAATAGATCTTCATAAAGTGATAATTATGTCAGTATGTAAGCATTGACTTTGACTTCACATTACAGATTAAATTCTGCCAGTGGAAGAAATGAGAGGAAATAGCATGGTAGTGATTATTTTACATGGACAAAGCTGGCAAAACCAGTAGTATCACTGATAAGTATGGTGTTTTTCAAACTGTATTCTAAAACCCACAAAGCAGTAGTTCTGTACCTTTTGGGGGGGTGTTGGATGCCCTTTCAAAGTCTAATGAAAGCTATGAATACTCTTCTCAGGGAAGAAAAATACACAACTATGCATAGAAATGTAGTTTCATATACAATTTCATAGCATCTCCAGGTATTCCTGAAGCTCCAGATAGTGAACCCCTTACTGTTAACACTGTCCATATATTCTTTGTTATGCCCTGACAGCTGAGAGTATCTTTTTTTATATCCATACACTTTTCCAGCACCAAATCAGAAATGGGATATTTGTGAAGTAAGCCCCACAATCAGTGAAGACTGATATTGAGGACTAACTAAAATGTGTCATATTGCTAGATTCTCTTTTAATGATGAGTGTTTCATTTTGTCCCCTATTGCAGCGTAGATTCTGATAAACTAAAGGTGTGTCACAATTCCTAATAGACTATCTTATTTTGTTTTCCTTTAGAATTAGGTATCAATTTTGACCACATCTGGCAAAAAACACTAACAGTATTACATCCATTAAAAGTAGCAGACGGCAGCATCATGAATGAGACTGATTTGGCAGGACCGATGGTTTTTTGCCTTGCTTTTGGAGCTACGTTGTTACTGGTAAGATTTTTAGTTTGAACTCTTGTGTTAAGATTAGAGAACAATCTCTCAGTGTCCTACCAGGAGCCATTTTTGAGACTGTTTATATGTCAGATCTTGCATGTTTTGAATGGTATTAAGTTACTGAAATATATACCCATTCATCAATTCTCAACCGATAATAAATGTCATTTAATTAATTTATTTATTTGATTTTTAAGATTTTTAAAAAAGATTTCATTTATTTATTTGACAGAGAGAAGCACAGCTAGAGAGGGAAACAAGCAGTGGGAGTGAGAGAGGGAGAAGCAGGCTTCCTGACTAGCAGAAAGCCCGATACGGGCTTCAATCCCAGGACTCCTGAATCATGACCTGCGCTGAAAGCAGGTGCTTAATGACTGAGCTGCCCAGGCACTCCTAAGTGTCATATATTTAGAAATAATTTTTTGTTCGAAGAAAAGGTCTAATTATTAGGGGGAAAAAACAGTATTGTGTGGCTTCAGTCCCTCATCAAAATCCCTTTTTTCTTTTTTTTTTTTTTTTAGAAATTGACAACATTTTTTAGGCTGTTGCTCTTTTATTTATGTATTTTAATGATGGCTTTTATTTTTAATCGTGGACTTTGTGTAGTGTCTTGTTATAGTGGTGCTGGTTGTTATTTTTGTATATATTATTTTAACTTTTTTTTTTTTTTTAAAGATTTTATTTATTTATTTGACAGACAGAAATACAGCTAGAGAGGGAACACAAGCAGCGGGAGTGAGAGAGGGAGAAGCAGGCTTCCTGCTGAGCAGGGAGCCCGATGTGGGGCTCGATCCCGGGTCTCCGGGATCATGACCTGAGCTGAAGGCAGTTGCTTAACCAACTGAGCCACCCAGGCACCCCTATTTTAACTTTTAATGAATTGGAACGTTAAAGGACAAGACGTTTTACTGCCTATCTCCTACCTCCATACGAATGTTAAAGTATATTGGAAATGAATAGTTCTAAAGATAATTTTCTAATATATGTTGTATTTTATCTTATGTGTCTAGATTAGAAGAGGTAAATTATGTAATGAATAGAAGATGGGATTTTTACTCAGAAAAGCTGGGCAACAGTTCAGTGCTCCTGCTCTGTCCCGGAGCAAGCCGTTTCATCTTTTGGCTCCCTCTGATAGATAATTTTGTGATTCCCACAAGATTGTTTACAGATTAACCAAGACAGGTTAAATGGGAACACTGAAAAATTTTAAAGCACTGTACAAGTATGAGATTTTATTATTACTACATTAGTGAATTCGTTGGTGAACTCAGCTGAACCATTTGAGACTTCTATACTCTCACATGTTTATAAATACTGAGTCTAACAAAAATAACAAGTTTTCAAAATAACATAAGCTTTAGAGGCATTCTCAAGATTGAGTATTATATGTCCAAAATCTGGCAAACCAGGAAGTTTTTGAAATCTTTGTGGACGGATTTTTGTCATAGTATGACCTGAGTACAATGTTTGTTCATATATCTTGACTGAGAGTACTATGACAGCAATTTACTGAACTTACACTGTCTTTTCAGTAATATCTTTTATAGGAGCATAATTAAGTTTTCTTTTGTTTTTCATTTGCTTGTTTGTCAGAAGACTATATAAATGCACCAACAATCTGGAAAAATAATGAAAGAAAAATTTATCTTGCATGTTAATCAGTTTTCTCTTCCCCTCCCCATAGAATCTCAGTGTCCTGCTAATCTGCCTTCCTTTCTCTAGGCTCCTTTAACAGCCATATAAATGAATGGTGAAATTGTTTCTGCTGTTAAAAGATTGTGACTGGGCACCTGGGTGGCTCAGAGGGTTAAGCCTCTGCCTTCGGCTTGATCTCAGGGTCCTGGGATTGAGTCCTGCGATTGAGTCCTGCATGGGGCTCTCTGCTCAGCGGGGAGCCTGCTTCCCCCTCTTTCTTGCCTGCCTTTCTGCCTATTTGTGATCTCTCTCTGTTAAGTGAATAAATAAAATCTTAAAAAAGAAAACAAAACCAAAAACAGACATTGTGACTACGTCTACCAATGAGAATAAATTGCTTTGGGCAATTTTGGTGGTATTAGGTGCTTTCAAGTGATATTAGATATTGTCCAAACATTCTGCAGGGCTTCCCATCTTGTCTCTGTAGTTTATTTGCTTAAAGTCAGCTAGATTTCTTCTTAGAAATCTACTACTTAAAGGTGATTGTACCATGATTTTGTATCTTTATATGCTGAATTGCATAAATACTAACTGGAAAATGACAAACCAAATATCTGTGTATTGGGAACTAGTTACTTCAGATTTCTTAAGATGTAAAAGCCAATCTGTGTTTTACTATTCTGCATAAAAAATAGATGCCTCTACAGATTTTGATGCTCACAAATTGAATATTTTCTTACATGCACCATTTTAGGAGAAATAAGACCAAAAGAACTTTCTTTCCTTTAATGTATAATGCTTTCTTTACCCATAGGCTGGCAAAATCCAGTTCGGCTATGTATATGGGATCAGTGCAATTGGATGTCTAGGAATGTTTTGTTTACTAAACTTAATGAGTATGACAGGTGTTTCATTTGGGTGTGTGGCAAGTGTCCTTGGATATTGTCTTCTTCCCATGATCCTACTTTCCAGCTTTGCGGTGATATTTTCTTTGCAGTAAGTACTGATCTTTATTTTTGGGATTGATTGACCAATTATCTGTAATAAGATTTATCTCACCGTCAGTTTAATATAAATCACTGATTCAGTGAACATGAGATGTAGTGCCTGTTGTGAATGAGGACTATACTATATGCTTTTCAGTGGTGTACAGTGGAACTGAGAATAAATTTTAAAATCTTTTATACCATTCTGCTTTTATCTGTGATAACGACTATTTTTGTGTTTACTTACCAGTGTCAGTAAATAACTGAACAGTGGTGATTCTTAATTAAAATATTTCATGAAAAGATCAAGTTATTAAAATTATACTTAGTATTTGATATTTTTTAGACTATCTGATTTCTTAAAGATGTGCATATGTTAAGTGAATGAATAATAAACACATACTCTGTTTGACAGCTTTTTAACTGAAAATGAAACATTATTTTTATGGGAAGAAGCTGTTACTAGGCTGCCATGTTCTCAGATGTACTTCTAAGCAGCTTTAAGTATGTTATTGTTAAATAATATTTTAGGTAAGGTTAAAAGGAAAGCTGTAAATTCCAGCTGATTAAGTTCTCTCCTCATGGCCAGTGTGCAGATTCTCTCTCAACAGGTCAGGCTCCTCCTTGTGGCTAGTGCCAGGCACAACCAATGATGGGCCTTTGTTGCACTTAAGAGTTATAGGAGAGATTGAGGGGAAGAGCATGTATCAGCTGTTTGATGACAGAGAGCTGGCAAGATGATGGCTTCACAGTGTTCTTTGCATAAAAATGCTTTAGATTTTCAGTGTAAAACTTTCACTCTTTTCATTTGTGGAGATTGGTACATGTTAGAATTTTACAAAAGAGATCTGCCAAAGCGGTATTTTCTAACTAGGGCGGTTTTGCTCTCAGGGGACATTAGGCAGTGTCTGGAGATAATTTCTGTTGTTGTAGCTGTGGGGCGTGCAGAGTGCTACTGGATAATCAGGGCTAAAGTCCGGGGATTCTGCTAAACAACCTAGCAATTCATCAAACAGCCCTTTACAACAAAAGTGCATCCATCCCAGGTGTCAGTAATGCCAAAGTTGAGAGACCTAGCTCTTATGCTAAGAGGAGCAAAATGTAATTATAAATGAGCTTTTTCTCACGTCACTGATTATGGTTGTGAATAATTGAGCATTATTGAATTCACTGTAAGGTACATTATTTTAACATTTGAAAAAAATATCTTCATCTCTGCAGAAGTGTACAGTGTGGATTTAAAATGCTTTTCTTTACAATTGGTTGTTGTTGTATTCTTTTTTTGTTGTTGTTGTTGTTGTTGTTGTTGTTGTTGTATTCTTACATAACTAATTTTAATGTACTGCTTTCTCCCTCTCCCCCTGTTTTTCCTTGTCGGTTACAGAGGAATGGTAGGAATCATTCTCACTGCTGGAATTATTGGATGGTGTAGTTTTTCTGCGTCCAAAATTTTTATTTCTGCATTAGCCATGGAAGGACAGCAACTTCTAGTAGCATATCCTTGTGCTTTGTTATATGGAGTCTTTGCCCTAATTTCCGTTTTTTGAACTGAATTTTTCTGGCATGTGGACATCATTGGGCCAAAAAGGACTTTGAACTCTTATATTGGACCAGCGAACTGCTACAGTGCAACTCTCATGCAGACCTAACATTTGACTATTGGAGCAGTGGAAGTAAACATGTATCTGTTGTTCATTTTTACAGAACTTTTGAATACTGTGTTGGATTTATCTGCAGTATGACTAGCTTTAAGTGTTTGTGCTTATACAGATAAGAATAAGAAGTACTGTTTCTCAGCTATTCCTGTACCCTTTGAAAAACAAGTTTTTTCCTTGCAAATTATATTAAGATGTTTTTAATAGATTTTTATCAACTGTGGGAGACTAACCACAGAGCTGATAATCTTTCTTAGAAACAGCCCAGTTGTAGTTAAGAAGAAACGAGACTTACCACAGATATATTTTTCCAGTGGATTAGGAAAAAAAAATTGCCTAATTTCTCGAGTTAGATGCACTTGGCGCAAAAAAGTGATCCCAAAGTAGACTTTTATGACTTTGCACTTCTAAAATTTGACATTGCTTTAAATTATCTCATGGAGTTTTTGCTAAAATTCAGTAAGACAAGATGTTCATAGTCTGTCTACTTTATTATAGACAGGAAATGTGAACACCTGTTAAGATTAGCATAACTAAACAGTAGTGACCCAGACTGGCCATATTTATGTTCATAGTTGGATCTCCATATTTCCTAGAAAATCACTAACCTTTTTTGAGAAAAATATTTAAAATGTCACAATTTCAGTACTGCAGTTACCAATGTAAAATGCATTTGATGCTTAGTAATTAAAATTTTCCCAATTTTAACTGCTGTTGAGTTGACTTTTGCTGTTTTTGGTATCGCATTTTCTTTAACTAGGCTCTGGTTTTAACTTATATTCCTGATTTAGCCTAAGTTTTAAGAACAGAAACCATTTAGTATAAAATCAGAAAAAAAGGGATTAAGTGAAAGGCACTTTGAGTTACAACATTATCTCCTTGTATTAAATTTATTTAGCTAATGTCATGCTCTCTTGTCAGAGAATCTGTAGGAAAATGCCTTATCTTGTATTTTGATCATTGGCTTTTTCTGAAAAAACAGCCTCTGATTTTGGACAAGCTCAGTTACATTTAGGGGGAAGGTGCCCTGTGGGGAGGAAAGTGTTGCCTTTCTTAAAAAGGGAGACTTTTAGGAACGCCTGGGTGGCTCAGTTGGTTAAGCAACTGCTTTCGGCTCAGGTCATGATCCTGGAGACCTGGGATCAAGCCCCACATCAGGCTTCCTGCTTGGCGGGAAGCCTGCTTCTCCCTCTTTCAGTCCCTCTGCTTGTGTTCCCTCTCTAGCTGTGTTTCTCTCTGTCAAATAAATAAATAAAATCTTTAAAAAAAAGGGGGGGGGACACTTTTAGACTAAGTAAGAAAACGCCAAACTGATGTTAATTGTTGTTTTTAAAAGGTAGTGTTCAATCAAAAAAGGGAGGTTATGTTAATAAAACACGTTTCTTATAAGATCATGATTTCTGATCTCTGGAATCACAAAAATTTGTTTTTTTTTTTAAATATTTACTATAGGAATTCTCTCAGTAATCATTTCTGGCTGGGTTTTCAAACTTACTGAAGTGTTTTAGAATTTTTTTATTGTAATCCATAGATAGTATCTTTTTTGTCTCTTTCAGTTCAGTTTTATAAATAACACTAATCTTGTTAAGGAAGATATAATGAGTGCCTTCTGTTAATATCCAGTTTTTCCTAATGAACAGGGTAGATGATGCTTTGGGATTTTCTCATTGTTGATTAATCTCAGACCATTTATCCTCAGTCAGATTCCCCAAATTATTTTCTTATTTTTTGCCTCTCCCACCTCCAATATAATAATTTTTAGTTTAAATCAGTGTTGAAGAGATTTTTGTTAGTTGTCTTATTTAACTCCAAAGTGATTAGGTACAAAACCATCTTACATAAACAGTTACTCTATCAAAACAGCTATATAGTAGAGTTGCATTTAATGCAAGAGGTTAGTTTTAGAGTTTGCTTGGAGTCATATATAGCCAAAGTCTCCCTTCTAAAAATTTTCTTTAAAATACAGTGTATATGGCCATATTTATGCATACTTTAAAAGCTGAAAAACTATTTCAAAAAGTTATATTTAGTAACTTTTTTTCTCTGGCATTGTAGTAGACTTTTGTTTCCTCAGGTCCAGGAAGTGTATCTAGCTTGTTTTTAGGGCCTATTTTGTACCCAAAAAATACATGTGCCATTAAACAATAGTGATAACTTGGGATAGCCACAAGCTCACTGAGTGATTGTCCCTGAGTAACAAACTCACTGTGAATGGGTTTTCACGATCTCTCACTCAAGCTAGAGTGTTGTTTATTTATGCATGCCTTTATGCCAAGGAGAGACAGTTGCTTTTAAGTACAGCGTAAGTTTATATATTATGACTTATTTTTTTAAAGATTGTATTTATTTGAGAGAGAGAGACAGAGTGCGCAAGCGAGAGAGAGAGAGAGAGAGATTGAGAAAGCACCAGCCAGGGGAGGGATGGAGAAGCAGACTCCCTGCTGAGCAGGGAGCCCAAGGTGGGACTCAATCCAGGACTCTGGGATCATGACCTGAGCTGAAGGCAGACACTTAACTGACTGAGCCACTCAGGTGCCCCTACTTTATGACTTTTAATACCATCTTATATTAGCATGTTTACCAATGGGTGCTTTCAAGAACTATATAACTAGGCTTGTAGGAATAGGCATTCTTTCTCCAGATACTGTTGTAAAGATGGTACAAAATTCTGTAAATCTTAAAATGCTAACTGTTGCCACATACTAGGCATCAAATTAGAGAGGATTTTAATATGTATCTAATGACCTGTTTTGGGTAGAATTTAAGTAATGTGCATTTGACACTTTCCAGGTTTATTTGTAACCTTAATGGGCATCACTCAACTCAAATACACTCCAAATCTAAGTAGGACAGTTATCTCTGAAGCTAAAATTACACAGTTATTTTTGTAGTATTCATTATGTACAAAAAAGGGGCCTTTCTGAAATTAGACTTTTTTCCTTGTAAAGGGAAGAATTTAGAACTTTGGGCAAAAGAAGAACTATAGAAATTGAAATCTTATCCAATAGAGTACTCTGATTTAGTAATTATGGAAAGTTGTGGGAAGTGAGGACCACATTTGGAGATTTGCCTATTGTCATATAGAGAGCAGAGCTAATGTGATGACTCAGACAATTTGCTTAAGTTGCCCTGTAGGAGAAATTTTATGTGTGTGTGTGTGTGTGTGTGTGTGTGTGTATGTGTGTGTATATTCACAAGTGTGTGTGTATATTATGTATATATATATATATAATAAGGTGTTTAGCCTTTCATAAAGTATTTCAGAAGTTTCCCAAGAAATACAGAATGGTACAGATCATAGCATGAAGAGTACCAAAGAATAGCACTGGGTTTTCAGAACCCCAGCTAGAGCTAGAGCAAGCTTCTACCTAAAAATAATGCCCCAAGTTAAATCTGTCCTCACAAACTATCTGCTGATTCATTTTGTGATGTCATGTTAAATTCTAACTACTGGTTACCAAATTATCTCAGTTTTTGTAAGCTCCTATTTCTTAAGCAATTTCATTTAAGGATATGCTTGTTTCAAAATAGGAAGTTTAAGAATGAAACATTTAGAGTTAGGCAAAAACAAAGTACTTTTTCAAAGAGTTAACAGTAATTAATGGGAGATTCTTTTTTTTTTTTTCTTAGGATGTATTTAGGTTTTGGGGGAAAGAATGGCAATTACAAGATACCGAGGTTAATTGTGAATCCCATAAGGAGAAATTGGATCGTGTGCTTTTATGAATAGTTAAGAATGATCTGTCATTAGCTTATCAAGAATACAGAGTTTACTTCCAAACAGTCTGAGTAAAGTCCGTCCTCAAGACTTTCTGCAATCTTTGCTATTACTATTTTACACCATTGTTGAAGAAATAATTGATTTTTTTTTTTTTAAGATTTTATTTATGTGACAGAGAGAGATCACAAGTAGGCAGAGAGGCAGGCAGAGAGAGGAGGAAGCAGGCTCCCTGTGGAACAGAGAGCCCGACTCGGGCCTCTGTCCCAGGACCCTGAGATCATGACCTGAGCCTAAGGCAGAGGCGTAACCGACTGAGCCACCCAGGCGCCCGAAATAATTGATTTTTTAACTCTACTCTGCCACCATCCAGATTACTGGTTTGAATTTTAATACATAACTATTACTTGAATTTCAGTAAGCTGCTTTGTTCATTAATAACTAAATACTCATAACTGGGCAGTAGGTAATATAAAACATTAAATATTAAATTATTTCTAGGGGTTGGCAGAGTACTTAATTAAAAGTATTTTATATTAACAAGTGCATATCCCAGGACAGTGACTATGCAAACTGAAGAAAGAAATCTAGTAGTGTGGAGTTAGGATTTTTGCATCAAGATAGGAATACTACCCTTGTGCACCAAGTTCCTACTTTAGTTAATAAAGAACATTATCTACTGATGGAACACAGTGTCCTGTGTTTGTGCAAATAAATTAAAATGATTACATACTCAAATGAGGACTAATTAAATACAGAGCTATTCTCCTAATTTAAAAGCACAAATACTTTCTTGAGCACATTAGGTTCTGAAAATCCGATACTATGTTTTTTGTGAGCCTAAATAATTAGGCTTACCTTGTGTATATAAATTTGGTTTCTTTCTGAAACCACCACTAAATCTGATAGCATGTGGGTGATTAATTATGCATTAAGGTGTTTAAAATAACTTTTCGACACTGGCAGCACAAAAGGAATTTTAAAAATGAGAAGACAAGGAAATGCGCAGTAGATACTAAAAATTCATATACCTACTTGGCTTACTCTAATTATCTTTTTTTTTTTTTTTTTTTTTAAAGACTTTATCCATTTGACAGAGAGAAACATAGCCAGAGAGGGAACACAAGCAGGGGGAGTGAGAGAGGGAGAAGCAGGCTTCCGGCCGAGCCCGGAGCCTGATGTGGGACTCGATCCCGGGTCTCCGGGATCATGACCCGAGCCGAAGGCAGTCGCCCAACCAACTGAGCCACCCAGGTGTCCCTACTCTAATTATCTTAAAAGTAGAGAAAGCGATATGGTTATTTCATTTTTTTCTTCAGGTAAATGTAGTTCAAAAGTCCTTGTAAAATTTCATGTTAAATTTGCTTACAGTTTTCAGTTTTGTGATCTTTGATAATGCTATAGGTCTTGATAGTCTTTAGGCAGCCAATGGTCATAAAAGTCCTACTATGTTCCATGTTTTTTCAAAATAGGAATCTCTTTATTTCCTTTTCTTGTTACATGCCATCATTATGGTAAGTTAAAGAATAATAAAGAATTTTTAGTTCTTAAACATCCTAATAAAAACATTAAAGAATAATAACCTCTATATAGCAATAAAAAGTGGTTTATTGATAAGATATTTTAACAGGAATTACCCTCAGAAACATGTTGCTAAGAAAAAAAAAAAAAACACATGAAAGCCCATATATCCATTTATATGAATTTCTAGAAAAGAAATCTGAAGGGACAACAAATTAGTAGTTTTCTGGGATTAGAAGTGGGAATTGATTATTCAGGAGCAGGAGGGAGCTTTTGAGTGATCATAGTTGCCCAACTGTATGTTTATTAAAAACATTAAAGTGTACGCTTAAAACGTGTTAGATTTTATGATCCATTAACAGTAGGGAGGGTGAGAATGGGAGGTTGAGCAGACTGCTAGAAGATCTGTATTTTTAGAATTTAAGAGAAAAAAAGGAGGAAGAACCCTAACATACATATTCATAGAGGAAAAAACATTAAAGAACTTTTGAACAGAGGAAAAAAAAAAACCATCGAGATACCAAGGAAGTGAGATTGCCACCCCCTCCAAATTTCACTCCCCACCTAACTCCCTTCAGATTGATTGGTTTTTGTTTTAGCAGATCTCACACAAGGTGTCCTCTTCTCCCCAACCTTGTACCCCCAGTGACTTGTTCCACATGAATACACATGTGCACACTCCTTTTTGTTTTTTACATTTTTATTAAAAACCTATAACGAAATCCATTGTAATAATTTGGTGGTTTTACTGTATTCACAGTGTACAGCCATCATCAGTAATTTCAGAATATTTCCATCACCTCATGAAGAATCCCCATACTTCTCACTTTCCCATCTCCTGTACCCTGGCAACCACTAAATAATTACTTTCTATCTCTGGATTTGCTTATTCTGGACATTTCATAAGAAGAGAAGCATAAAATGGGGCCTTTTGGTTCTGGCTTCTTTCACTAAGCATAATCTTTTTAAGGTGGTTTTTTGTTTTGTTTTGTTTTGTTTTTTAAATTTAGCAGTCTAATGTGGGCATCATTATATATGTTAAACATTGAAATTTTCTTCATTCTTTTTCCTGGCTGGTTATCATTTTATTAAATGACCAGAATTTAATTTACTTCAGCAGTCCCCTATCGTCCAACAGTTGAGATCTTTGTGTGTTTAAAAAAAAATTATAAATAGTGCTGCACTGGTACTGCCATCTTCCATTAATGCAGTGCTGTATTTGCTTTTTATAGTACTCAGGTTAATAACTACTGAAATGCAAAATTTAAATTCTGAAAATTTCAGTAAAGTCTAGTTTTGGATTTGTTGAAGCAGGCAAGTTATATCTATGTACCAGCATTGTTTTGTGATTCTCTTTTACCTCAGCATTTTTATACTACTCTTAAGCAGTGGGATGTGAACACTGGTAAAAGTATGATGTCACACCCACACCTTAAATTATTCCTACATTAGAAGGGAAGACTTGATTCAAAGTGAGCTGCCTTTTTTCTTTCTTGCCTGTTTAGAAGAGACAGTGTCATTTTAAGGTCACTGTTTTTACATAGCTTTTTAAAAAACTTCTGAAATGTACTCATTTTTAATTTCTCCTTCAGTGAGTCTTTGCGCTCATCTAATTTACTCATTTCAGAACATCCCTTCCATTTAACTCAATTGCGTTTTAATTGTATCAGTACTCATCTTTAGAGAGAATATCAAATATATGGTATGATCTGACAGTGACTCTGCTCAAACTAGGCCTTGTTACCCAGTTTGTTCCTATTTCAATTCCCAGGAGATAAGTTTTATCATGTTAGTAGTTACAAAAACTAAAATCAACATCTTTACTTCAGACATCTGCAGAAATCAGTTTATTACATAAATTCTTATTGAGCTTTAAGAGTTGAATTACTTAATAAAATGATTTAAAATGCTTTCCTTTTCCTTGTTTTTATTTGCATGGGGTTGTTTGTTTAGAGGGTGTTTTTTGCTTTGGTGTTGTATTTATACTATTTTACAGCTTGCTTTTTTTTCCTAAGGTCATATTTATTTGGCAGAGAGCTTGAGCACAAGCAGGGGGAGTGAAAGGGAGAGGGACAAGCAGGCTTCCCACCGAGCAGAGAGCTACATGTGAGGCTCCATCCCAGGATCCAAAGGCAGTTGTTTACCTGACTGAGCTACCCAGTCTTGCTTTTAAATGTACTTTTTAAAAAAGCACTATTTCTGAACTGTTTAAATGTGGTACATTTTCCTCACTGCACAAGCAGTCCTACTGAACAACATCTTCCAGCTTAAATACCAATTCAGGTATTCCTTGCACATCTAGGTCTGTCACAAGATCATGCTTAACCCAGGCTCAGTTTTTATCATCTCTTCAGACTATACTTTATTCTAACTGGTCTAGGTCATGATCTTCCTGGGGTAACATAGCTTTGACTTTTCCTATAAAAAATTGAATCACTTCTATGGTTTAATAAAAGATTAAACTGAATCTACAATGAGGGGAATGTTGTTTAAATATGGCTGTCCTTGATCATCTACATTGAAACGAAGTTAGAATTTAATATTTGACATAGAGTTGTACTGATTTTCTGTATTTATTCATATCACAAAAATAAGAGAGAATCATTTATGAACAAACCATGGAACCTCTGTCTTAACCAGCTCCCCCTGGAGGAAGAATGGGAGCTCAGCTGAGAGCATGAAAGTCAAGACTGAACTGAAGGTGATAGCAGGGATCTGGCGCCCTAAAAGAATCAGCAGGGGGAAGGTTGGAGAGATTGTGCTAACATGTCTTAGGACATGTTTTCTACTTATACTATGTTATATGAACAATGATACAAAGTTTTTAGTGTATCAAAGTACAGCCTATTTACATTATTAATGTTAAAGCTGTAAGTACTAAAAATAAATCGAATAGCAGCAAGGTTTGTTAATTTTGTAAATCCATTTTATCAAGAAAGTCATGTAAAGCAGTTTTTCAACATCCAAACTACATAAGCAATTCTTGCTGACATGTTTGCAGAACCTCTCACAAATTCATTTCAGCCCTAGGGTTGGGAAATTTCTCCTCCTCACTAATTGCTCATACAGCAATTAGAGCTTCAGTCTTCTTGCTCCCTCTTTCTTGGAGATGGGGTCAGGTCACCATCCTCTAAGACTGGGGAAGGGAACCTGTGGTCCCTGGCCAAGGTCTGGAAGATAATATCCATTTACTACCATCCTGATGCTCTTCATTTCATCTGCCCCCATCTTCCACCAGGCTGGGTGTGCTCTGGCTGCTGGTTCTGCTCCAAAAGTAATTTTTTCCACATTGGCAATTATAAAATTCAGATTCAGAGCAGAGATAATGAAATAGTTTCAGAGCTATAAAAAATAGGAGGTTTATCAACATTTTTAAGAGAAATATATCTACTTTCCAGGTATGGCTTCTGTCCCTGTCTCTCTGTCTCTATTCTGTTGGTGTTTATTCCAACTCTAGTTGATCCTGATACAGAGATGTATTTGTAGCATTTGTCGTGCATGTCAAAGTTTTATGTCGCCTATTCTAAGTTCTTTAACAAAAAAGTAACATTGCCTCTCTAAGTGATGGGGAAGATATACTTGATCTCTTTTTGCAAGTGATACAGGGAAGAAATACGGCCCTTGCTTGAAGTTTTCCTGGTTCACTGGGGAAATGCTTCCCTGCCTTGCTTAATGAGCTTGTCCCGTTGAGTGCAACTCCAAATTATTAAATTCCTACTGTGAGCAAAGTCCTGCTTTTGGCTTCCTCCTTACAAGCTAAATATTCTCTGCTTAGTGCTTTTACTTACAACTTAATTTTTTTTTTCTGATTGCCCTTGGATTTTTCTCTAAATCCTTCCCCAAATCTTCATGTTCCTTTAGTTGTATAACCCAGCTCAGGACTTGGAAATTTCATGCACCTAGGGACAAGTATATCAACAGTCACCTGGTACTTCTTTTTGTGTGGTTAAGAATGACATGTTTCATGTGTACTTTTTTTAACGAAGATCTTTTAAGGTGTTATGACCTATGTGGAAAATTTCTCAGAATGTAAGTGTCCAGCTAGTGAATTCTCACAAAGTGAGCATAGTCACATGACTGGATCAAGAAACAGGTGCTCAGAGCATCTCAGCAATCCCTCCCAGGTCCCCATCCACTTTCTTCTTGCCCTCCCCCACTGAGTCTGATTTTATGACCACTGTGATAGAGCATCATAATCCTGGCACTTTTTTGTGTATGCTTTTGAACTGCCAGTTGAGAGCCCTGCTAATAATTAGTGAGACCTTGATTATATCATTTTGTGCTTTGGTTTTCTTTCTATAAAATGAAGAACTTGTATGAGATTTAAGACATTTCACTTCTAAAATATAATGTATAATATATATTGTTATATGTGTTATATACTTATATATAGAATATATAAATATGCATATAATTTGAGTTGGTAAAATCTCAGTCATATTCAAAAAGAATACATTGGCATTGGAAAGTGTTCCATATGTATGTGTGTGTGTGTATATATATATTTGAATACACATATTTTAAGATTTTATTAGCTGTGAATTTATATATAGAAGTATATACAAAACATCTTTGTTTAAAAAAATTTTTTTCACCTCCACAGATATTTTATTAAGTGAGGGAATTAATGACTAGATGCTCTTTTTTTTCAGAGCTCTTGAATTGATTGGAAGACGTTTTAACTATACCTTAGAAAGAAAACATGATTTTTGCTCTAGTAACTCCTAATGTAATTTTTAGCTTTTAAATATTGTATCTTTCTAATTTAATTGCATTAAAAAACATGAAACAGACACATCACCCATAGGCCAGCGTTTGCTACTCTACTGTTAGAGTAATCCCTTTTTGGGGGGGTTTATCAATGCCCCCTCAATCTTAAAATAATAGTCTAATTCCCTCTAAGGTACTAAGGACTTCCATCTATATTAGCATTGGCCTCCTGTGGTATAGCATGACTCTTCTTGAAAAACCCAGTAGCCGTTTCCTTAATTCAATCACTAAAATGTCTTGAACAAAATAAAAGCTGTGCTACTCTTGAGGGCAGCAATTACATCCATTTCAGCATTATGGGAAGTGCAGGAAAAACCAGTGTGGCTCTCACAAGGTAAAGCCAGGAAGGAATAGGAGGGATTTTTTTTTTCTGGTTCTTTATTAATAAAATTGGTTTTTATGCTTAGAGTATGTAACATAGAATAAGATAAAAAGTGTAATATAATAAATATCCGTGTACCTGCCTGTAGATTGAGATGTAAAAACATTAAGTACGGTTGAAATACCCTGTGTCTGTTCTGATTGCAGCCTGTATCTTCCCAGCAGAGTTACTAATATTCGAATTTTAGGCTTATTATTTTCAGCTTTCCTTTATATTTTTTCCTAAAGATTTTATTTATTTATTTGACAGAGAGAAACACAGCTAGAGAGGGAACACAAGCAGGGAGAGTGAGAGAGGGAGAAGCAGGCTTCCCTCGGAGCAGGGAGCCTCATGTAGGGCTCCAATCTGGGACTCCAGCCTGGGACTCAGGGATCGTGCCCTGAGCTGAAGGCAGAGGCTTAAGGACTGAGCCACCCAGGTGCCCTCCTTTACATTTTTAATATGTACGCGCTGTGTCTGTGCTTAAACAATGTAGGATTATCTAGCAGATTTTTTATGTAAATGAATCACCTTGTTTTTCCTCTGTGACCTGCTTTTTTCACTCCTAAGTTTGTGAGAAGCAGCCATGTGCACACTTTATGAATGTCCGTTTACTAGGATGTGGTATTTCATTAATATATTACTGTGCACTTATCCATTTTCCTGCCATGAACATTAGGCTTGTCTCCTCCAGTTGCTTGCTTTTACATACTGGTTTATAAACCATCCTGTACCTGTCTTGTGTACCAGTGCACCAGGTTTTGCCTAGGGACCTCTCTAGGGCTCAGGAAGTCCATGTTTGCCTTCATGGCTTGCTCCCATCTGTCTTATCCCAAAGCCATAAAACCAGCCTCTATATTTTCTTCTAAGCACGTTAAAGTTTTGCTTTTCATATTTAATTTTTTTAGCTTACCTGGTATATGAAGAATCCAGTTTTGTTATTTCCCATATATTATACCAGTTGTTTCATTACCATTTCCTTAATAGTCTGTACAAGAGGGATGGTGAAGCTAACCATAAGGCACTTCCTAGGTTAGCGCTAAAAAGAATGGAAGGAAAAAAGGAGCACCCCCCCCCCCCATTTAAAGAGTCTTTAAAATGTGTCTGCCTTTTCCTGCCTCCTTCAGCCAGTCTCTCTGTTGTCATGTATGTGTATATATGTATATATGGTGTATGTATTGCTGTATAAGTTATCAAAAAAGAAAACAAATGTCCACAAAATTTTTGACAGAATCAAAAATATAATAACTGAGTACAATTTTTTTTTAAAAGATTTTATGTATTTATTTCAGAGAAAGAGATTACAAGTAGGCAGAGAGAGGAGGACGCAGTCTCCCTGCTGAGCAGAGAGCCTGATGCAGGCCTAGATCCCAGGACCTGAGCTGAAGGCAGAGGCTTTAACCCACTGAGCCACCCAAGCACCCAACAATTTTTGATAATGCAAGTCTCCCAATATATGGAATGGAATTCTTCCTGATTATCTAATTTAGTTTATTCCTCCTAACAACCCTGATCAGGTAGATCCTTCCTACATTTCATTTATAAGGAATATGAAGTTCACACAAGGTTTATTCGAGCCTAACTCCAGGGCTTGTGCTTTTAACCCTCATAGAGTTTTCATAGGGGAATCAGTGTTAAAGTTTTATGTTAAAGGTGAAGAAGTGGAAGCACAGGTTAAGTAGCTTGGACAAGTTAATACAGATTGCTGTAGGGAGCAATTTGGTGTGTAATTTCAAAGCCGTGTTCTTTCTCTTCTGACTGCTCTGCTGCTTTAAGATTTCCAGTAACCTCAGGGATAGTGGCTGCAATTAACAAATCAGGTCCCAAGTTATGTACCATTTTAATTGGAAAAAAAAATTTTTTTTAAAGATTTTTATTTATTTGACAGAGAGAAACACAGCCAGAGAGGGAACACAAGCAGGGGGAGTGAGAGAGGGAGAAGCAGGCTTCCCGCTGAGCAGGGAGCCTGATGTGGGACTCGATCCCTGCTCTCCAGGATCATGACCTGAGCCAAAGGCAGTTGCCCAACCAACTGAGCCACCCAGGCGCCCCTTGAAATGTTTTAATACAGAAATGATCAACTCTCTACATATTTTTCTTTTTATTTATATAAATTGTAAATGGACATATAAAAAAAACAATAAAATACTGAAAGGTATCCTGTGAAAGGCAAAAAGTGAAATTTATTAGTTCATATTTTTTTGTCCTCTTTCATTCGTTCTCTCCCTATTTCTCTCTTTCTTTATTTTTCTTTCTTTTTATCTCCCTTCCCTTGGTGTGTGTGTGTTGTAAGAGCTGTTCTGAATAGAATAAGCAGTACATGCCAAAGAGTAGAATTTAAATCCCAGAGAGATAAAGGTGCTGTTATTGACCAGTGCAGTAAGAATCTTAATCCTATTACACATTCTTTTAATGGGTAAATGAGTTTTAGTTTCCTGGCATTAAATCCGTGTTCAACAAGTGTTTACTGAATGGCTAGTATTGGTAGATTCTGAGAGTTGCAAATGAAAACACCTACCTCTGCCCTCAGGGAGCTCACAAGCTAATGAGATTCTAACAATGCAAACTTGAAAGTAAAGAAAAAGTCTTAAGTAAATTCACCCAGGGCAGAGACTTTGCCGTCATGGGTCTGGCACCTTAGATCCTTTATTAAGAAAGATACAAGTTAATTGATGATATCAGTTCTCATTTGAGTGATGCATTTGATAGGCAATAAATCTGATTAAATTCAACTTTAAGATAAAACAAATTGACAAAAGCATAATCACAGTTTACATTCTTGGCTTCAAGTATGCATTTAAAAGTGTGTTGCAATATGAAACCAACAGCTAAAAGGTACTTGTCACATACCATGTGCAGGCCCCCTGCCAGATGTGTCACTTTCATGTCTCCTTTAAAGATCAGAACAATCCAATGAAGGTCGGTATTCTTACTATCACCGCTTTAGATTATTTTAAAGATTTAAAGTGTTTGCTGCCCATTTGTTGCACAGCTAAAAATGAATACAGCCACAATTTGACCTAGAGAGTAGTTATGTAATCTAGAAAAGATAGTGACATTTGAGGGCACCTGGGTGGCTCAGTGGTTTAAGCCTCTGCCTTCCTCTCAGGTCATGATCTCAGGGTCCTGGGATCAAGGCCCAAGCATTGGGCTCTCTGCTCAGCAGGGAGCCTGCTTCCTCCTCTGTCTCTCTGCCTGCCTCTCTGCCTACTTATAATCTCTCTCTCTGTCAAATAAATAAATAAAATCTTTTTAAAAAAGATAGTGACATTTGAAGAGAATTCATGCTGCCTTAGAATTTATTTGCAATCATAAGGGGGAAACTAGAAAAAATAAATCATATGCATGACAATGAACTGATAGATGGATTAAAAATTTGCCTCTTCTCCCAAAGGACTTTTTTTTTAAGGGCAACAAATCTGAAGCTGAGTTATCTCTGGGGTTTAGATTAGGGAATTTTTGTTCAGTTCTGAAATGAACGAGAGATGTGCGCTTCTAGTTCTAAATTCTAGATTATGTGAGAACATGAAGCTCTAACCCTCCCAGGTGTTATTACTTTGTTGAGCAGCCTCCTGGAGAATTCCTTTGGGTGCTGCAGCTGTGTTGTATATGCAGTTAAGTGTATGTTTTGTATGTGTTCCTTCACATGGAAGAGCCAGGCAAAAGTGGATAATGTTTGGGAAAAGGGAAAAGAATGAAGGGAGGGAGGAAGGAAGGGAAGGAGGGAGGGAGGGAGGGAAAGAAAAGGAAAAGAAAGAGAAAGAAAGAAAGGAAGAAAGAAAGAAAAAGAAAGGAAGGAAGGAAGAAAAAGAGAAAA
>PITA01027533.1:0-20773 GCA_004023965.1 Spilogale gracilis | reverse complement strand
GGACATTCAACCCACTGACATCTCAAGTCAAGCTCAGCGCACAGGCTGAGGGATGGGTCAGGTTTAATGTTTCTTTCTGCATGTCAATATCCGGACATTCCAATATTACCTGGCTGCAAAAATCATCCCTTCTACCGAATTACTTCAGCAACTTTGTCAGACAATCAACTACATATATGTGGGTCTATTTCTGGACTCTCTATTCTTCTCTGCTGATTTATATGCCTGATTTACAGCATAGCTTTATTTTTGAAGATGAGAAATCTGGAGACGAGAGGGAAGAGACTTGCATGAGATCAAACCAAATAAGTTAGAGACTTGGGACAGAATGTGCCTCTTGTTCATATTCATGGCTTAAAACTTGCTGATGAAAGTCAGCAAAGAAGGAAATAGTAAATAGTAGCATGGATATTGATCCTGAAGGAAAACGCTTGCCTGGGAGTCCACCAGACTGACTATGGGGGCCCTCTAGAAGTGAGAGGCCAGTGGGGGAAGAGGTGGCTCCCCACATGGCAGCTGTGGGACCCTCCGTAAGCTGCTCCAACCCGGTGGGTTCCTGTGTCAGTCAGCGTTCTCTAGAGAAACAGAACCAGCAGGGGAGAGATACAGACACACACGCACACGCACACGTCTATTTATTCTAGGAAATGGCTCATGCAAGTATGGAGGCTGAGAAGTCCTCTCATCAGTCCTCGCAAGCTGGAGACCCAGGCGAGACAGCAATGTGACTCACTCCAAGTCCAAGTGCTGGAGAACCAGAGTAGCCAAGGGCAGCAGCAGATCAATATCCTAGATCAACCAGTCTGGATAGAAGGGGCAGATTCTTCCTTCCTCCACCTTTTTGTTCTATTAGGACCTTGGGGGACTGAGTGGGGCCCACCCTTACTGGGAAGATCCATTGTTTTACTGAGCCCCACTGATTCATGTGCTAATTTCATCTGGAAGCATCCTCACAGACCCACCCAGAAATAAGGTTCAGCCAAATACCTGGGCAACCCATGAGCCAGTCACGTTGACCAATGAAATTAACCATCAGAATTCCTCCACTGGAAAATGGTTATAAAAAACAAAACCAACCCCGGAGGAGCATTAGGGAATTGTAGAAGGTAATGCTTTGGAAGGACTTAGCGCAGGATCTGGAACACATAGGTTCTGAGAGGTTCTCAGGACCTGAAACTCCTCATGCCCTTTGTCAGCATAAGGGTCTTTCCTCCTGCAGCCAACCCCAGATATCTCTGGGTGGTGATGGGGCTCCCGTTGGCTAGGACATCTCATTGCCAGGACATTCCAGTTCCCTCCTCTTTCTTCCTTGTTCCCCTGGGGGCTGGGCTGGGACCCACACCCCACTGCCCTGAGGCTACCCCAGCCCTCCTCGAGGCCGCTGGGTGCTCAGCTCAGCTCTGAGGGGCTCACCTTAAGCTCACTGAGGGAAAGGGTACCTCCAGTGTTGTGGCCATTCTGGAGGCATCTGTGGGCCCAGAGAGGTTGGGACAGGGACTGTGGGTCCTTGAGGAGGTGTTGGGATACCTAACACTGCACGGTACCCGCTTGCTGTCAGCATTCAGTCATCCAGCAAAGCCTACGGAACGGGGTCCAAAGTGGCAAAGCTGTGTGGTATTCGGTCCCCTGGGTCAGGCAGTCAGCTCCTGGGCAGTCAGTGTGTTTGGGAGGGTGTGGGCTTGGGCGAGTCAAGAGATGGCCCCAAAGGATGAAGGCCTTGGAAGGCTGTGTGAGGGCCGGGGCACCTGCAGAGTAGAGACTACGATGCAGGAAGACAGGAGAGAAAAGAAGTGTGCACTTATGTCCCACCGTGAGGTTAGGTCAAGCCAACATTTCTGACAATTCTGTACATGATAAAAATGTGTTCAAACCAGGTCATCAAATTGTGGACAAGATTTTATAACAGGAGGCTTTATTGGACAGAATCACGATATATACTTCCCCCCCAGCATATTAACTATCGATTCTATCATAAAAATATATTACAACATTTGATATGTTTTCACAAAACACAAGCCATTGTAAACAGAGCAGGCATCATTGGCCTTGGATTCAAAAATCTTGAGTCCTGTTGCGACAGAAAAACAGTGTTGGCAAGTATATGACATGAAAGGTAATATTGTCACATTGGGAGGGCCCCTAATAATACGTGTGTGTGTTTAATGGAGCTTTATTTCTGCTTAATAAATTAGGAGAAAATAAAGTTAAAGCTACAATGCTAACAAACATTAGAGGCTGCTAAAATTTTGTTTCTTTTTTCTTTTTTTTTTACTCCATATGCAGCTGTTTGGGTTTGTGAACACTGACCCATACGCATATACTCATGGGCACACGGAATCACGGCGTACATGTTCATGGGCACATTTGCTCCAACATAAACATAACAATTTTCCTATGGGTCTGATATTAGGGATAGAACATGGTACAGGAGCCAGATCACTTTGTCTCCGGGAATAAAATCTCTTTTATTTTTCTAAGTCCTGGTTTCCGAAAGTATTTTTCAAGTGTCCACATATAAAGTACATCTCCATGTGGAATACTAAATGAGGGGCCATGTACCTTAGGTTTTTTTAATGTGGGCTCCCTTTTGTCATCTACTGGCCTATTCTCTGGATGCCCCACACTATGGACAGTATAAGTCCCCCACCTTGCTTTGTACAGACACCAAAAAATAATGAAATCTATGAAAACTCAAGGTAAGGGGAGAATTTGACTTTGGTGCTCTCATGATGTGGAGCTTCCAAGAGATTTAAGAGTGAAATCGAACTAGTCTCTTCTCACAAAGAGAAGTGATGGCTCTCTCACTGGGCACCGAGCAGGGTAAAGCCTCTGTATGGGAGGCAGGCATGCTCCATAAGGGAGGATAAAAACAGAGGGGTAGATTTCTGTCCCCCTGGGATCTGTCTCACCAAATGGATAACACACGTCCAAATAGGAAGGGTTTCAATCTCTTCCCCCAAATGAACCTACAAATATAAGCATGGACCTATTCCAATATCTAGAAAAATGCCCTGTTTCATAATGAGGGGAAGGCAAGGCACCTTTATGATGTGTCCCTGGGTTGCCAACGTTGTCTGTGACCTGCAATTAACCAGGTTTCCCCTGGGGACACCATCCTCATTAAATGTCCCTCCAATGTTCCAGAAGAGGCTGTATTTACATGCTTGTTGTAAAACAGGATGGTTGAGGTTTGGGATGATTTCTATTTTCAGGGGAACTTGGCATTTGAAGGTTTTTAGAGCATGGGGTTTGGTTACAAGTAATTCAAGCAACGATTTGGTATTAAATGACTTGAAGGCAAGCAATGGGAGGCTGAGCCTTTAGGGGCTTCGTGCTTGGTACCTGGTCATCAGGAAACAGACAGCTCGGATGAAGACATCCAAGGCATGCGTCTGACGCCCTCCCAAACACGCTCCCTGTGGACGGATGGGGCGACATTGAGGCCAGGGCCTTGATGGGGATGATCAGAGTGGGCTTCCGTGCCCAAATACAGACTTGGGGTTCTTTGAAACTATAAAAACATGGACTTGAGACTCTCTTGAATATGTGCCACAGCTCTCCTGCACCAGGGGAGAAATACGAGCCAGACTCTAGAGTCACAGGCCCGGGGGAGAAAGGACTCAGGAAATGCCACGACTCAGTCTTCCTAAGAGCGCAAGTATTCCCAAAGATGCACACAGTCATTTGTGTCCATAATCCAAATTATTTTTAAAAATCCTTAAATATGGGTGTACGTGATAAACTCCAGCACTGAAAAGATTGAGTAGATTTGTAATGTTTGACCTTAAAATGCTACGGACATCTTTACGTGACACTCTTCATGAGCCGATGGTACAAAGCCCGGTGGCAGTGTGGGTGGGAAGGGGGTGTGGCTGAACTGCCACATGGCATGAGGACAGCTTCCGCAAACATGGCGTGCACACTCTTCCAGTTGTCCCCGGGGGGTACGCGGCAGTGCCCATTAGGACCCTGCAGTGGTAGTGCATCTATGCACTTGCTACTGAAGATACATCTTCGTGCCCACTTGTATATATCGTCAAGGAGGTGTCTTGGCCAATGTGGTTGGTTAAAGACTGAATTATGCCCTCCTCCCGCTCGCTGTTAAATGTAGGTGCCCCTCAAAATAAATGCAATGCATTCGGGCCTGCCCTTTCCTTCTTCCTTCCTCCCTTCCTCCCTTTTTCCCTTGCTCCCTTCCTCCCCCCATTCCTTCCTTCTTGCCTTCTTTCTTTTGTTCCCTTCCTTTTCTTTTTTTGGCAGTTAAATGCATGAAGATCCCCCCCTCCCGCATATTTTCTCTTTCTAAGAGATCTCATTTCAGGACTCTTAACTTCAAAACTTGGATCTTGGATCATCTCCCATGGACCACAGACCAATCACTGTCTCAGGAGGCACTTTCTCTCCTCTGGACTCACCTGACACCAATCCTGGATGCGTACTAAGCTCCAAGCCCATGAGACTCCTTACCAGGCACTTTCACCTCTCCTCTGGGTCTTGTCCTCTGGTTTCCCTACTACATGTTCTGGACCAATGTCATCACCTCTAGAAAGCCTTCCAGAACCCTCCTTCCCCACTGGCCAAGTGCTTCAGCCCTCCCTCTGCAGTCCCCAGCATGTGCTCACCCCTTCTGGGCAGCCCCATCTCACATTGTCATTTCCTGTCTCCCCCAGAGGCTCACAGCACAGGGCTGGGCACACGGAAGGTGTTCAGGAAACATCGAGAGGTGACAGGCACCTGTTTCTGCAGTTCTGGCTGGAGTCTGCAGCTGCCACATGTCACTCCCTGAACGGCTGCGGGACTCTGGAGCCCCTGCCCACCGCCCAAAAACTACCACGTCTGCTGTGATGTCTAGGTCAGGCTGCCCAAAGCCATGTGTCCCAGCCACTTCCCTGTCCTGATACAAATTCCCTGGGAAGACGAGCAAGTCCATGCCTGGTATTTGTGGAGGGGGGCTCGAGGAAGCCTTTGACGTCAGGGCTCAGTCTGAATCGGAGATGCGACAGCAAGCCTGAGGTTCCTGCTTCTCCTCCTTCCCCCGGGCCACGGCTGCAGTCAGTGGCAAAGCAAAGGCAGCTGGCCCGGGGTTGGGCTAGCTCTTTTGGGGCTAAAAGGCCGGTTGGTCTTGGTCAGTGGAAGCCTGCTGAGAATGTGGAGAAGCTTACACCACACTACTTTCAGCCAAGTTTCTCCTCTGAACCCCTAAAAGGCAGCCAGGGAGGCTACCTCCACCCACCGTCTCCTGACGGCCAGCTCAGCCCGGGGTCCAAAGCCAACCCCAGGGTCTTTCATGGAAACCCTTCTGGCTTCAGGACACTGTTGTGTTGTTCTGATGTCATAAGGGCTATTGGCCCAGAGTTTCAGGAAAACTCAGGCTGACAGCAAGCCCTCAGACACCTAAGACATCTCGTTAGATAGATTTCTTAGAGGTGAAGAGGGCCTGGGAACCATAAATCCTAGGTACAGAGTTGCTCAGTCCCTTCCCTTCCCCCCCGAATTCCCCTAGAGAAAGAGAAGTCCTTTCCAAGCAAGGGTGGCCGCATGCTGGGGGGGGCCCAGGGCCCGGCTGGCGGGGGTGGGCGTTAGCACAGCCTCGGCCTGGCTCCGCTCCGGGGGAGGGCAGCTGAGTGGGAAGGGTGTCGGGCTAGCTAGGGTTAGCGGCAGAGGGGCCGGACGCCATCGGCTCCCACAGCCCGGCTGCCCAGGCAGAGGTGGAGTGGTGACCCAAGCAAGTGTCCCCTTGGACCCCGTGAGTGCCAGCTTCCTGCTCTCTGACAAAGTGTCCCGGTCCCCAGCGCACCGGTGCTGTCATCCTCTGCCGGCACCCCGCGACACCCGTGCTTACTCCCCTGGAGTCCCTCGGAATGGAATGAAGCTACTTTGCAAATACCTTTGGAGGGGAGGGTGGCTGCTGTCCCACCAGTCTCTGAAGACGGGTTTTTAGGATTTCACGGAGTGAGTGCATTGTTGTTTTGAGGGTGACATGACTCAGCCCTTGGATGAGGCTGGAGATTGAACTATCTGGAGATTTGGGGAAAGATATGGGACGAAACAGAGATATTTAGAAAGGTCCGACTTTCCATGGAGTTGATCCAGGCGTCCAAGATCCCCTTTCTCGGGGAAGTTGGGAGGCCACCCACAGCAGTCACCTGGGCACAGGTGTTTGAAAATGCAGAATACCAGGTCCTGCCCAGACCTCACCAGACCAATCTCTGAGGAGAGGGTACAGGAATCTGCATTTTATACAAGCTCCCTTGGTGATTCTTGCAGATAATGAAGTTCGAGAGCCAAAGGCTGGTCTAGGTGCTTTAGACCTTCCAAGAAGGTGGCGGGAGCCGCAAATATATCCAGGACGCCCCTCTTCCCTGGGGTGCTCATGGTCCAAGGAAAGGAGCCAGGAGCCGATGCAAGGGATTCCTGGTACCTGATAAAATATCCTCATTAAGACCACAGGCCATCTAGGTCTATCCTGCATTTGGGTTAAATTCTAGAAATGCACAGCCACACCCCGGCCATCATCTCCCTGCCCCCACTGGGTATGGTCTGTCCTGTCTATCTTCTCTCAGAGAGAAAGACACCATGAGAAAGAAAACTAATTTCAGAATCAGGAGGAGAGAGAGGTTTATTGCTCAGGGTGACAGGAGACTGAGCTGAATCCCAGAAGTCATGGACCGTGGGTATCAGGGGGCTCAAGTCAACGTCCCTCACGAACCAGCCACTTTCTAAGTAAAAACAAGCTGACTCTTAGCGGCATAGCTTTGGGAGGTCAGCGGACCACGAGACACATAAACCCCAGATGCCACGGCCCTCACCTGAGCTGTCAGTCCCTTGGGAGGGAGCGGGGGTCCTAGGGCTTTTATGTCCTCTCCTTCTAGAAGAAGTTCAAGAAAAAGCTGGAGGGGTGAGTGAAAAACCACCTGGGGCAGCGACTGAATGTACATTTCCGATGTGTAGGGCTAGAGACTGAGCCCTGTGTGTGTGGCAAGGGGGTGAAGAGGGTGGGGGTAGAGAGCGGTGGTGGTGGTAGGAATTACATGGCTCCCCCAGGCCAGGCTTCAGTGCCACGCTTCCTGAAATGCTTTCCCACCTGCTCCAACTGTCCACCAGGGTCTGGACCTTATACTTGGAGCCTCACGCCAGACTGAAGTCAAGTAAATATTCCCAGGCCCGCTGATCTTGCTGTTTCTGAGTGTTTTACCTGAGAAGCCCAAGTTGCGTTTGATAAATTAAATTAGCAAATGAGGTAGATAATTCACCTGGGAATAAGGAGGCCAGGGGAGAATTTTATAGACTGGGTTTAGACGAATGCCAACATTCATCTAAAGGTACTTATGGCAGAATTGGATGGTGCTCACCATTAATGTTTTTCTCCTTGCTTCTCCTTGGCTTTTCCTTGCTTCTCCTTGGCTTTTAATGGCTGACTGAACAATAGTGAAAACACCCCCTCAGCTGACTTCTTTGGTCTTTTGTCTACATGATGCCAATACAACTGGGGTGTGTGTGTGTGTGTGTGTGTGTGTGTGTGTGTGTGTGTGTGGCAGTCCTAGGGGCTTGGCACAAATTATGACATGCACCTTTTTAAGATGCACGGTGTTGTGGATGAGAGTGCTTTTGGGGTTTTTTTTAGCTCAAGAGGAGGTAAAAGAGATCCAGTTGCCTCTGGGAGTATAATAGGTTGCATACACAAAACAAGCAGAAAGAGGATTTGACGTAGTCATTCCCCAACCTTGATGAAAACACGTTTTGTTGCTTGAACTTGACTGTCTACTGGCCTCATCTACTAGGTCACTACTTCTCTGTCGCCCAGTTTTGAGAATATTTGCTTGAAAAGAGAGATTGTGGGATTCCATTGTGCCTATCTTCTTGGTTCCATACTTGTTTTCAACCTCACTGGTACTTTCGGGGTTGGGATGAGCGGGGTGGGAGTGAACAGCTGCTTGTCACTAGGAAAGTTCCCCTAAAATGAATGTCTGCTGGGATTCAAACTCGATTCAAACGAATGTGCTCTGAATTAGAGCAAGTTTCCAGTAACACACAAAGTTACGTCCGGGCAGTGGTGGGCTGGGAGATTCTGAACAACCAGCAATCAGGGCAAAAGTCCTGGTTTTAGACTTTGCTGATTTTCTTGGCATAAATATTCCCATCATGGCTGATTTCAAGCTACGCATGTGATGTCCCTGAACGCAGAACTGGGGAGGGTCGTGCCCCGTGGGCCCCTCCAGGCAGGTGGGCACATATCTCTAACTATAACTGACAGGTGCCCAGGCCTGGGAGGCTGCATCTGTCCCTGTTCTAGTCTCCATGAAAACCCAGAGAGTAGGCAAGACTAGGCCAGGCTCAGCTATCTGTTTTTAAATGGAAAGCCTAGGTAAATCTGACAACATCTTTACAAGGAGATGTGCACAACACTTCTCTGTCTTTCCACACTGGGGCCCCTGGCAGTAAAAAAGTGTCAGACTCCTCCCCCTTGGTCTCTGCTGGGCCATGTCTTCCCCCTTGCACTTCCAAAGTTAGGACACAGAGAGCTGGAAAGAGAATGAGCCATCAGAGTCTGTGGCTCCCCGTCCTTTCTACCCCAGAGGCAACAGAACAGAGGACTGAGAAATACGTGCTCTTGGCATTCACACGTCATCCGAAATGATAGAGGTAAACGAGCAGAGAGCACGGCCTACTCACCTTGACTTTCCGTAAATCAAGAAGGAGCTGCTAACGGCTTGGCACAGCTATTGAAGTTATCACTTTCAATAAAAGTGTCACTCTCCCTTCACTAGCATAGGGCACTTTCTTGATCACCTGGGACAGCCTCGACTTTATGCTGATAGACTCAAGTAGACCAGCTGTGCAGCCACTAGGATCATGGAGCCCACGACCTTAGAACCACCATGAAAACCCTGCTCAGGTCAGTTCTTGTGGGGTCCTTTCACAAGATGTGCCGGACGAGATGCGTGAGACAGGGTGAAGGGCCTCCTGCAGATTCAGGCCACACCAAGGGTAGGGGCACCAGGCAGCCACCTTCCTCCCGCCTCTCCTTGGCTCCAACAGTTAGGACGTGTGACTCAGAAGAAGGTGACTGCCTATTTAAACCACTTTCATGCTGAGATTGTCTACACACACAAATGTAGTTCTTGTGGGGACGTGGGGGACCAGAGTTTAACCCAATAGAACCATTTCTAGGACCACTGCTCGGCAACAGTTGGGTGGCTGATAGTTAAACATTTTCACCTGGGGCTCAGGGGCCCAAGAGTCCCAGCTGAGCACAAGTGAGTAAGTACCAGCTGGATCATATTTGGGCTAGCGCCCCCATGACTACCATTTAGAGAAGAGTAGCCATGCTGGACGTGAGGCCGAATGGCCAATATCAACCTCACTTTTAGTATGACTGATGCCCCATGGAGACCACCACCATGCTTCAGCATGGAGCCCAGCGCCCAATGGTTAGGGAGCAGGTGGATGCCATGCTTGCCCACCTGCCACCAGCACTGCGTGTCCATGACCGTGACTAGACTCGGCGTCACTCCTGGGGAGTCTCTGGTGAGTCCAGGAGCTCAAAGGAGTTTCTCCAAAAGAAAAGCCCAGAGCAAGTAACCATGGTCATCCTTTGGTGCAAAAGAGGGACAGTCCAACCTCTGCCCTTGAGGAACCAGGAAGCAGGCTTCGGAGCTCCTGCGAGCCAGAGAACGGGAATCGCGGGGCTGGCCAGGTGGGTGGCAGCTCGGGGTGTTGACCCAGAAACCCAAGCCCTCCATCCCCACTTCTCACCAACCGTTGCATTCCTCCGTCTCCAGCAAGAGCAGTGTCCTTCACTCGGAGACCGGCAGAATGTTCTGGCTGTGGGAGTCGCCCGTGAGCCCCGAGGAGTGGAGGGAACGCCTGTGGAGGATCCTGTTCAGCATCTCTTCGCAGCTTTTGCGGTATGGGTGTCGCAGTAAGGAGTACACGAAGGGGTCCGACGCGGCCTTGCTGTAGGCCAGGCACTTGGACAGCACCCCCCAGTGCGAGCCGATGGGCACCGAGGAGGACAGCTCCAGCAGCCTGCGGAGACACGGGGAGCCGTTACTGAGAGCGCAGCCTCCTGGCCAAGCCTCAGCGTCTTGGGCTGCCTCCTCCGTGGCAACTTACCGCAGTAACAGGAATGGGCAGTGGGCAGCCCCCAGGCCCTTAGATCATTCCAGCTCCTGGAGTAATATGTGACTTCGTGGGACTCCGGGAGAGGCGACTATCTCCATCTTAATTGTGAGGCAACAGATGTCCAAGGAGGTAAAGTAATTTGCCTAAGGTCACACAGCCAGTAAACTGTGAAGGCAGGATTTGAACCCAGGTCTGTCTGACTCTGGAACCCAGGCTTACCTAAGATATAGACTAGTGGCCAGTAGTGTCCCAGCCGCTGGCTCCAACTCTGCTCCCGTCCTGCTGTGTGACCCTGGACAAGTCATTTCCCTTCCCTGGGCCTGCTGGTTTTCTATGAACAAGGAGGCGGTTGAATATGATCACCTCTCCAACTAGAGGAGACTGATTCTTTGCTTTAAATTCAGCTCTTCCCTCCTGAGAAGGCTGCCTGGGACCGAGGGCCGAGTAGAAGTTTGCACCATTCTGTAAAGCTCAAAGTGTGTCCTACGTCAGGAGAAATCCACAGGTGACAAAAGCCCCTTCCCAGGGTTGTGATTCTGGTGGCCCTCGGCCACAGTCGCAGTCAGGGTACCCTCAAGTGACCTCAGGGAACAAGGGAGATACAGCCCATGTCTTTTCTGGAAGTCTCCCGGTGCCCATCAAACAACTGACAGCAGGCTTCCTCTGAAACAACGGCGTTTCCCCAAATCAATTCACCTACTCTCTCTCAAGTGTGTCCAGCACCAGTGGCCATATTTGGAATTTACCCGGCATGGATATAACGTAGAAAAGGCCATGGCTTGGAGATCCTAAGTTACCCTCTCCCTGCCCACTGCCAAATGAGGAAACTGAGGCCCAGAGAGGAGAAGGGGTTGCCCAGGGCCTCACATCAGGGATTGGGAGAGGAAGGTCTGGTGCCTGTGTGCTAACCGGGATCTGATCCCTGTCCTCCCCCCAGGGTGCAGAGGTGTCTACACAACAGCAGACAGCGGGGATTCTCAGGGTGGTGGGCCATGCAGGGGAGGCCCCAGGAGAGACTGAGCTTGGGCTGTCCCTTTGTGCGGTCAACCTGAGTGTTTTTCCTGGCTTTCTTTGGGCCGAGGTTGTGAGGACAAGCCCATGAAGGGAAAGAGGAGAAAGGTGGTAGGGTTCAAGCCTCCATTACCATACCCCCCTTTTAAAAAAGATTTCATTTATTTGCCAGAGAGAGAGAGAGAGAGAGAGCATGCACACAAACAGGAAGAGTGGCAGGCAGAGGGAGAAGGAGACTCCCCACTGAGCAGGGAGCCCAATGCAGGGCTCTATCCCAGGACCCTGGGATCATACCTGTGTGGAAGGCAGATGATGAACTGATTGAGCCGCCCAGGTGTCCCACAATGCCCCGTTTTTGAACAGACCCGTAATGAACCCATCCTGAAGTCCCTCCCCCTCATTTGGCTCCCTATTCCCAGAGCCACTGGCTACCCTTGCCTCTGACCTCGTAGGAGAATGTGGTCTTGCTTCTGCTCGTGTACTCATTAGCCTGAACAGGGAGATGGAGGTGTTAGCATTTGGGAAAGCTGAACTTTTAAAGAAACCTATTTTGAGAAGTGATGACTTTAAGGGGACAAAAATGCCAAATTTAGAATTCACACCTAATAACAACAATGAAATAGCTGAAGGTCAACATATTGTTGCTATGTGATCCCAGATGGCTTTTCCAAAATGTCTGCTCTCCTATATGTCACTAAATTCAGTCCTAGCATCCTTGGTTTCCCGAGAGGACTTATTAAAAGAGCCAAATATCATTAAAGCATCCGGCAAGATCAACATTACTATTTTCAGGTTCTGTAGATTTCACAGAATAAAATGATTCAGGACAATGTGAAATTAGGCTGCTAGATAATTAAGAGATAAAATCCATTTCGTTTGCTTCTCAGAGATTCAATGTAAAGTCTCAATTCTCTGCCAGGTTCAGTAATAATAACCCCGAGTTAGTTGCATGTCTCCTTTGGGCACAGTACTGGTTGTGCCATTATCCTAGAGAGCGGTCGTTTTACAGACTAGGAAATCCAAGCTCAGAAAGCCAGAGACTCCTACATAGAAACCGGGTTCCACCAACTGCCGCCGGAGTGCTGGGACTCAGATCCCACCCCGCAGACGGGGCAAGATGAGCTCTACATCTCTCCCAGCCTGAGAACCCTTTCTCCATGGTTCCATGCTGCCTGGGACTTCGGTGCTTGCCCCTGACCACCCGAGGACTCCTGCTCTGAAAAGCCAGTGTGTGGCCTGCATCAGGGCCTCCAGGCAAGGAGAGGCTGTGGCTCAGCACAGGTCTGGACACTGCTCTCGTGGGGCTGCTGGGGCGCCACCCCCTTCTGTGCTCAGATGTGGCCGGCAGACTGACTTCCTGCACCTCCTGAGCACGTGGACCCCTGCCCCTGTAGAGTGCACCTGTGGCTTTGTGCCCACCTAGCTCTCCCAGTCGAGGGGACCGAGAAGGAGCCGGGATTTCCACATTGCCACAACTGCTTCTTTCTCATTCTAGATCTGGGCAGGGATCCCACATGCCCCTCTGGATGACTCTGTACAGAGGGAATCCTCCAGCCCATCTTACACCAAGTCTAGATCTGCTCAGCCCTCGAGGGCCCTCCCCTCCAGGAAAGGTGCATTTTTGTTCTGATCAGTCTTATTCTCCGTGTGGGCAAAGTCAGTGTGTGCTAAAAGGTTCCTGCCACACTGCGCCTCTTCTCTCTTTAGTGAAAGGGAAAAGCATGATTTAACTCCCCTCTCTTGCCCCGGGTGGCTCTGATCCAAGTTTAGGGATTATTGAACTTAGGTGTTCCTAAAATGGTTTGTTTCCCTTTATTATATCAACTGCTGTGGGTTGAACTGCCTCCCTGAGCCTCATAGGTTGAAGTCCTAACCCCCAGGACCTTAGAACATGCTCGTATTTGGAAATGGGGTTGTTGCAAATGTCACCACTTAGGATAGAGACAGCCTGGAGGTGGGTGGGCCCCTAATCCAACAGGACCAGCGTCCCTGTGAAAGGCACACAGAGAGAAGGCCAGGTGGAGATGAAGGCAGAGAAACTGAGGGATACTTCTAGAAGCCAAGGAAGGCCAAAGACTGACAGCAGACCCCCGGAGCCAGGGGAAGACCCTGAAACAAATCCTCCCTCATCCCTGGCCTCAGAAGGAGCCAGGCTTGCCATGCCCTTGACCTTGGATCTGTAGGCTCTGGAACTGAGACAATACACTTCTATTGCTTAAGCCACTCACTTAGTGGTAGCTGGTTCCCACGGCCTGGGAGACTAATACACACCCCGTGAGGAAGCTGCTGGCGGGGGCTGGGCAGGGCCAGTTGTCTGTGCCTGTAACAGCACAGCAGGGCACCGAGTTCCCACCACGTTCACAGAGCCCTGTGTGCAGCAACGTGGAGCTCAGGGTTTGAGGAAACATTGGGCATTGCTTCTTCTTCGACCTCCAGGAAACAGACCTCCCTGCCCTCCGTCCCTGACCTTCCCTCAAGCACCACAGTGACTCTCCGTGTATTTACCGCCTGGGATACGAACCACGGAAACCTCTGCCAGCAGGCTCTATTCAGGGAAAAGTTTTATGCTTCTGTGCTCACAGGGCACACAGGCCTGCCCCCAAGGGCCCTGACCCAGCTCCCCACTCAAACACCCTGCGGTGGAGCCCGCACTCTCGGGCGGCAGGGCAGACTGGGGAGAGGGGAAGACACACACACACACACACACACACACACACACACACACACACACACACACTGCGCACCCAACGCAACGTGGGCCACAGAACAGTCTTTGGGAAGACAGCCCGATGTCTTCCCAAGACTCCTGGAGAACTTGTGTATTTGAAGACCTGTAAGTAGTAAGCTGACACCTTAACCTTTCCATGCAACATTAGAATGGAAGGCATTTTATTCAAAGAACATTAGAGCTGGACAACCTCCTGCCTAGTAACCCCCCTGCCATCTACCTAATTCCGTGACTTTGGAAAGCCGTGACAATGGTGCTCTCGGACCCACTAATGCCTCACAGCCGCACTCCATGATTTGGCACGACCATCATTATTCAGAAGCATTTGTCGCTGCAGAGATAATAGCCTTACGTAAGCTTCTAGACATGTGGATTTTAATTCAGAAAAATTTAATTAGAGCTTTTGGATGAGAATCTGTTGTGGATCTTCAGACCCTGCTCAAATACTTGGAAAAAGTCAAATGTGACCCATCAGGGCTTTAAGGACACAGGAACGGCTATGAGTGTGTGATAGAAGGTAGTGACTCCCAGTAAGAGTGAAGGTGGAGATTTCCAAATGTTTTCCGTGGTCATCAGACATGCCCCAAGGTGCAGGTGCAAGTGGCTCTTTGGTCGGGACGGTCGGCAGAATCAACTTTCTGAAAGGTCTCTGCGGCATGGGCCGCCCTGTGCCAGCCAATTCTACTGATGGCTCCAGCTGCCGGAGCTGATGGCCTCTGGGCCCTACTCCAGGTCTACCCACGTTGCTATCAGCCAGGTGATCAGAGGTGACCCCCTGCAAACCCACCACTTCAACCTATCTTTACCCATAGGAGTCTGGGCACTCTGTTGGGGTCACACTGAGATGCTTGGGCACAGGAAGTTGGATGGGCGTCTACCTCGAAGATGGGCATCTCTCTATTTCCAGTTGCCTGGTCCCCAGGCTTTGGAGATAGAGCATGGCTACAGGGCCAAATTATGGCCAGCAGGCTTGACTCTGACCTTTAACCCTTAACTCTGCCAATTGTTACTGCTGTGACCTTAGGTAACTCATCTCCCCTCTGAACCTCTGTGAGACGAGGATCCTCGTGCTTACCTTGCAGGAGAGCTGTACTTGGTGCAGGCAGGTATGTACTGGTACCTCCTGGGGACATTACAGGGGTCCAATGATGGGTGACAAGTGCCGTTATCAAGACCTCATGTTCTCCAAAAAGGGGAGCTTGAGGACCTATCTGAAGACCTGAGTGGTTCTTGACCGAAGAAAGGTCCTTTCCCAATCTAAGGAAGTCATCAGGCAGATGGGAAGAGTGGGGAACCATTTCCCAGCCATCCAGATCTTCCTCATCAACTCAAACATGAGGCAGAGGTCACAGCATGGAAGCCCCTTCTCTTCTCCAGCGTTCTAGTTCTGCCAGCCCCCAACACTCAGCACAGCAGACCCGGCACGGACTTGCCCTCTTGCACGCATTCCTGTTTTTAAGGCTGGAATGGGCACAAGTGGCAAAGCAGGCACGTGTTGCTCAGCCACCACAGAGTGGGGGCAGACACCGGCTTCCCAGCTGGTGGCTCAGTGACGGATTTAAGCAACACCCGGACAGCTGGCTCCCAGTCATCTCCCAAACTGCAGCTTTCTGGCTCTGAGTGGCTCAAGGTACCTACTTCCTTCTGGGAAGAGGGCGGGATCCCAGTGTTCTCAGGGGAGAAGCAGAGCAGCATGGCACAAGGGACCCTGCTTGTGGGCTTTGCTTCCAGACAGACCTGAGCTGGAACCCCACTGAGTCAGTGACTGGATGGGGCGAGGCTAGAACCTGCCTGAGCCTCAGTACCCTCATCTCAAAATGAGGAGGTCACATAGACATGGAGGGTGGCACAGGTCCGGGCACAGAGACTTGAAGATTCATTTTAGAGCCAGAGCTGTTTCTTAGCTTTTCCTCTCTGAATTCCACAGGGTTGTCCAGTTGCTGCCATGGTGGTTTTGACTGTCACTGCCGTGCATGGGAGCGAGCAGGGGACAAGGAGCTGGTCCTGCGTGTGCAGAGTCCCCGCGGCCACGCCACCCAAGGTGGGGCTCGGGTACCCCACTCCCTGTGCTTTGTGGGCCAAATGACCTTTGCTGTTCCTTCCTTCTCTGTGCCTCAGTCTCCCCATCTGGGAAGTGCAGCTCCTGCAGCTTGCCCAGCCCTCCCCCTGGGAGCATGGGAGGGTCCAGGAGGATAACATGAAAGTGCCCGGAAGGCACATCCATGTCAGGTCTAGCCAACCTGGTGCCAGAGCATAACTCCTGGCTCCCACAGGCCCACCTCTGCCCAGCCTGCTGCCTCCTGCTTCTCGTTAGCCCTCGTGAAGCAGGGAGCACTCCAAGCCTCGGGGATCTGGTCCCAGGCATGGTCCACACCTGCCTCATATTCTGGTTTCTTCCGTAAGGCCCAGACAGTCGCTGGGCTCCATTCACTTGAACCATCATCAACCTGCACCTGGCAGGTTGGAGAGACACAGATGCCCACTGCCCCAGGACAGCCTGTGTTGTGTGAGCAAGGAGGCGACCTCCTTCATCGTGAGCTCTGGAACTCTCCAGGGCCCACCCTGCCCTGTTCCCAGGGCTTCCGCCTGTCCCAGGGCAGGGAGGTTCTCCACAAGGGGCAAGTGGAGAGGGGCAGTGGCTGGCCCGAGTGCAGGAGTATTTGTGTGATGGCTGATGTCACATGATAGCTTGAGCGGTCACAGGAGCCCAGATGAAACCTTCCAGGTGACTCTGCAGGGGCGTTTCTGAACCTGCTTAGCCTTTGACTCACCCAACTCAGTAAGCAGATTGCCCTCCCCACCTGGGTGGGCCTCAGCTAATCTGTTGAGGACTTGAATAGAACCAGAGTCAAAGGAAAGAGGAATCTGCCCCTTTCTTTCTTGCCTCGCTGACTGAGCTGTGACATCTTGTCTCAGCTTCTCCAGCCCCCTAGGCCGTGACGTAGACCATCGGCTCTTCCAGGTGCCTGAGCCTTCAGATTCACGCGGAGTCACACACCAGCTTTCCAGAGCTTCCAGCTTACAGAAGGCAGACTGGGGACTCTCGTACTGTCTCTACTATCTCTCGATCTATCGACCTATGTATCTATCCTACCTGTCTGTTTCTCTGGAGAATCCCGATACTGTGTCATTTGGCACGGTGATCTAACCCCACGGGTGAGAGAGCTCCAGGGAAGGGAGTCAGGGAGCCATCTCTGCATGCTAGACACTTTAATGCCACAGCCACGGATGTGAGTGAGAAAGCAGGGATGGGGCGGCATCCGTGAAGACCCATTGGAGTGTTCCTGAGAGTCTGAAGAGCTGGTAGGCAGCCCACTGAGGCTGGGGGCTCAGCTTCACCATGGGCTCAGCATGAGACTCAAGAAAATTCAGTGGCTCCCTATAATCCAGGCTTGTTTCCTCATCGGTGAAATGTGTGTGAGTGTGTGCGTGTGCGTGTGCGTGTGTGTGTGTTTGTGTGTGTGAGAGAAAGAGAGAGAGAGTCTGGAGCTGTGGTTTTCAATACCACTCAGGATTAGAATCCCCTGGGAGATTTTAAAACCACCAACACCAGGCAGCACACCTGGGGCTGCTAATTTAACTGGTCCAGGGTGAGGTCTGGGTATGGTTTGGGGATTCAAGACGTCTTTCCACACCTGTGGCTTGCCTTCTCTTCTTATTGGAAGAGATTAATCTAATTAATTTTAATCGTATAGTTTATTTAACCCAAGATATCATCATTACCTAATTAATTTTAGTCATATAGCTTTATTTAATCCAAGATATCACCATTCCCTATGGAATCAATATAAAAAGTTTATATATATATAATATATGTATATAATTATATATATATATATATATATATATATATATATATACACATACACATATGTACATATATACACACACAGTCGTGCAAAGCCATGGAAACCCAGTGTGCATTTTATACCTACAGCGTGTCTCAATTCAGACCGGCCATACTCAAGTGCTCTAAAGGAACCCGTAACTGGTAAACCCCATGCAGGGCTCTAAATCTGGCTCATGCTCTCCCTTGTGCTCGGATCGTCCCTCTGGCATAGTCAAACCCACTTCCCAAGGCTGATCCAGGAAGCTCCGGGCAGGAGAGCTCGCTCCTGCTTCAGAACCATTGGACCCGGTCCCTATCAGATGGTGTGGCATAGTGTTCTGTCTGGGTGTGAGGGTCTTATCTACGAGGTCAGTGTCTCCACACGGTGAGTCTCCTGCAGGACCTCACCAACCCATGCCTCCTCCGCAGGGTCTCTTCTATGCTCCGTGCAGAGAAGGCACTGAAGAAATGTGTGCTGGAATGAAATGAGGGAATGTTTGCATATTTTATAAGGTTTGCTTAGGATGGTTCCTTTGTTCACACAAAAAAGCCAAGACAGGAGCCTGGTGGCTGGTGGCATCAGGGGAAAGAGAGTTTCTTCAATAAATGATGTTGGGAAAACTGGATGGCCACATGCAAAGGAATGAAACTGGACCCCTTTCTTACATCACCCACAAAAATAAACTCAAAATGGGTCACAGACCTAAATGTCAGACCTGAAGCCATGAAACTTCTAAAAGAAAACACAGGCAGTAATTTCTCTGACATCAGCCGTAAAAACACTTTTCTAGATCTATCTCCTCAGGCAAGGGAAACAAAAGCGAAATTAAACTATTGGAACTACACCAAAATAAAAAGCTTCTCCACAGCAAAGAAAACCATCAACAAAGTGACAAGGCAACCTGCAGAATGGGAGAAGATATTTGTAAATGACACATCCTAAAAGGGGTTCATCTTCAAAATATATAAATAACTTATACAATTCAACACAGAAAGAACAAATAGTCCAATGAAATGATGGGCAAAGGATCTGAATAGGCATTTTTCCAAAGAAGATGGACAGATGGACCACAGTCACGAGAAGATGCTCATCGTCAGGGAAATGCAGATCAAAAACCCAGTGAAATCCCACCTCACACCTGTCAGAATGGCTAGAATCAAAACTTCAGGAAATAACAAGCATCAGTCAGGGTGTGGAGAAACAGGACCCCTTGTGCCCTGTTGGTGGGGATGCAAATTGGTGCAACCACTATGGAAAACGGTGTGGAGGTTCCTCAAAAAATTAAAAAATAGAATTATCATACAATCCAGTAGTTGCACTATTAGGGAAATATCCCAAAGCAAATAAATACACTAATTTGGAAAGATATATGAACACCTTGGTTTATAGCAGCATTATTTATAATAGCAAGACGCAGCCCAAGGGTCCACTGACGGATGATGAATGGATACAGAAGATGTGGTCCCTCTCTCTCTGTAAATATATACACACACACAGTGGAATATTACTCAGCAGAGTGGAATCCTGCCATTTACAACAGCATGGATGGTTGAACTAGGGACTATTATGCTAAGTGAAACAAGTCCGTGAAAAAAAGACAAATACCATATGATTTCACTCATTTGTGAAATTGAAGAAACAAAACAAAAGAAAACACAAAGAAAAAAAAAAAAAAGAAAGAAACAAAAACCCAGACTCTTAAATGCGGAGAATAAAGTTGTGGTCACCAGAGGGGAGCAGTGGGTGGCGGGGGGTGAAAGAGATAAAGACAATCAAGAGTGCACTTGTCTCGATGAGCATTGAGTACTGCATGGAACTATTAAATCGCTGTATTATACACCCGAAACTGATATCACACGGTGTGTTAATTATACTTCAATAAAAATAAGTAAAATTAAAATTTACCACCATCTCCCCCCCAAAAACAAAGTCAAGACAGAAGCTGGGTTGGTGGTGGCTTCGCCAGAACCGTATTTTGTGTGTATGAGGCTTTCTGGGCATTGCTTTTTCTCCTTAGTAAGTTGCCATTCATCCCCATAACAGAGGAACAGATTAGTGAGTATTTTTAAAAACCCCAAATGCGTCAAATCCATTTGGAGGGAACATATTGCATTGTGAATCTACCATCAATTTTACTAAAACGTTATTTTCTGGGCACCATTAGAAGAACAAAGTTATAATCAGAAAAAAAAAAGGAAAATTTTGTAGGGAAATGAGATTAAGCCACAGAAAAATCCAATAGTTTAAATCTGGAGCCACATTACCTATTCTCCTCTGGGGGTTCAAGTTCCCATCATTAGCCTACAGGTCCCCTTTCCGGTGGGGTCAAAGAGGAGGGCCGTCTGCCTGCTCTCCCCTCCCATCGCCTCTTTCCTCATTGGATTTAATCCCTTCACTGCACTCACCAGCCAGTCCAAGCAGGAGGGGGGGAGGGCCAACCACAGACGGCATCCATGCCAGACCGGTGCTGCCCACGCCCCCCATGCTCAAAACCCTTCATCCTCGAAACAACCCTAAGTGGCAGGCACCACTCACTTCGATGGGGGACCGGAGGCTCAGAGAGGTGGTATCACTGACCCAGGGTCACACAGCAGGAGGAAGCGTAGCGTGGTTTGAACCCAGGTGGACCCGTTCCAGAGCCCATGCTGGTCGCTGCCTCACGACCCTGCCCTTAGAGAGCAACAGAAACCCACTTGCCTCTGCCTGCACTTCGTGTCCCCTAGAAAAGCTCACTATGCAAGCTTCAGCGTCCTGGCGATGCGGTACATCTTGACCAACGGCTGTGACACTGACCCCCAAGGCGTCTCTGAAGACATTTCTAGTTGTGAACACCCGGGAGCAGGAGGGAAGTAGTGGTGAGTTGGGGGTAGAGGACACAAGGCTGAAAACCACATCCAACGCACAGAGCAGCCCACCACAAAGGGGATCCTCCAGAAGATGTTGGTAGTGGGGGGTCTAGTCAACAGTTCGAGAAGGAGGAACCAGTGGCTCTACTTTGCCCAGATCTGACAGGCAGACCGTCCCAGGTCCACGTGCAGAGAGAGATTTCCCCCAGAAGAAAGGGTTATGAAGAGGCAGT
>PITA01027532.1:0-20783 GCA_004023965.1 Spilogale gracilis | reverse complement strand
CTGAGGAGAAAACACCAGCGTGACTGAGTGTCCCACCAGCTCTGGCCTGTGGCCAGCTAGCTGCCTGTGTCTCTCAGGCCCCTGGTCCACCTGGTCTCTGCAGGGCTTTGCAGGGATTTACAGGGATTTGTGCAGCTGAGCAGCTGCCCCGCCCCACCCCCACCAGGTACAGATAGTGCTGGCCGCACTATTTTAGTTACCTTCCCTTGATGTTCAGAAGGCATCTCAGGTTCAGTTCAAGTGTTCAGCTTCAAATTGTGCCTAATGTTTTCCCTTTACTGAGCTGTGAATACATGAAGAGCAGAATTTGGGCTCATTCACCTTTGCCCGGCTCCTATTCAGTGTACATTCTTCAGAATATGTTCAAGGAAGAAGGGAATGAGGGAATGAGGTTCTCAAATACGGTACCTAGACTGGCCTACTTTTAATGACTTCTAAAAGACTGTTCTACTTTATGAAGTACTCTTTTAGGGTTTTTGTTACTCTACTATTGTATGTATTGTTTTTCTCCTCGAATATGGTAAGTTTGGGTCCTTTCTATATGCTTTGTGATTTTTTTATTCATTTTTATAACTTTTTTTTAGTTTGTCTCCTTTCATTTGGTTGACTCTCTCAATGCTAGTAATTAGAAATCAAACAGTATGATTTTATAAGGCCCAAGGTTATTAGCACCAAGCCAGATTTGACCAGAAACACTCATTTGACTCTATCCCTCAGTAACAATATAGTGGGCATTATTTTCACTTTTTTCCCAGTTGAGAGCCCTTGCTGATAACCAGTGACTCGGTGGTGGTGGTTTTATTTATAGTGTAAACCTGCAGTCTCTCTCCCATGTTCACCAGATCCTGTATCTGGATCACCCGCCTCACGTTATAAGTTAGGGCATCTTTCCTCCCGCCAGCCAATTATAATCAGGAGGACCAGCCTGGTGCTTCATTTTCTCCAAGACCAGATAAACTTCACAGACAGCTCTCTTGAGACTCTGATAATTCAGCATCTATCTTTATTTATTTTTTTTTAAATTTTTTAAAAGATTTTATTTATTTATTTGACAGAAAGAAACACAGCCAGAGAGGGAAGACAAGTGGGGGAGTGAGAGAGGGAGAAGCAGGCTTCCTGCCAAGCAGGGAGCCCAATGTAGGGCTCGACCCTGGGTCTCCGGGATCATGACCTGAGCCAAAGGCAGTCCCTTAATGACTGAGCCACCCAGGCGCCCCAGTAATTCAGCATCTTGCTGGACATTGTTAGGTGACACCTCTCTGTCTCTTTCTCCCTCCCTCCTTCTCTCTCTTCCTCTTCCTTCCTTCCTTCCCTCTTTCTTTTAGTCTGTGCTCACAGCTGCTGATCACTCTTTCCTGAACTTGTTCTAACTTCACGGAGGCTCTGTCCCCTGCCTTCTCAGAGCAAAAGTACATGCCTGTATTTTATAGGCAGAGAAATACTTAGTGGAAGTAACTGCACTTAATTAAACATAAGTATATGCGTGTGATCAGGAGGAAACATAGTTTGAACATAGAGTGTACATCTTAATAATATAATATTTGTATATTCACCTGTGAGGAGCATTTGTGCTTCCATGGTATTTACATCTAAAGATTTTTTTTTTAAAGATTTTATTTATTTATTTATTTATTTGACAGAGAGAAACACAGCGAGAGAGGGAGCACAAGCAGAGGGAGTGAGAGATGGAGAAGCAGGCTTCTGGCTGAGCAGAGAGCCCGATGTGGGACTCGATCCTGGGACTCTGGGATCATGACCTGAGCCAAAGGCAGTCGCTCAACCAACTGAGCCACCCAGGCGCCCCTACATCTAAAGATTTAATTAGCTTATGTAGCTGAGAGAGAGATCAAGAGAGCACTCGTGTGTAAGCAGGTAGAGAAACAGAGTGGGAAGAAGAGGGAGGGAAAGAATCTTGAGGAGATGCCATACTGATCTCACGGAGCCCATTCTGGGGGCTTGATCTCAACCCTGGATCATGACCTGAGCCGAAACCAACAGTTGGTTGCTCAGCACAGCTACCCAGGCGCCCTCGTGTTATTTCCATTTAAATCATCAAAGAAGGGTGGCCTGGGTGGTGCAGTCAAGGGGCCAGCGCAGTTTGGACTCAGGTCCTGATCTCAGGTCGTGAGGTGGAGCCCTGGTCCGGTCAGGCTCTGTGCTCAGTGTTGGAGTCAGCTTCAGTTTCTCACTCCGTCTCTCCGTCTTTCCCCTCTCTCTGGACCCTCCTGCCTATGCGCTCTCCCTGTCTCAAATAAAAATAAATAAGTTAAAATGAAAAGGAAATCATCAAAGAGAATGCTGCTCTTTGGAATGTTTTCTAGAATGTCATGGCCTTCACAACTAATAGATGCTGTGAAATCTTTCCTCTTTCAGTGGATTTTTTAAAATTGGTCCCATCCACGCTGTCTTTCTATCTAAAGATGTATGTATACCACAACCCAGAGAATACTTCTTATCTGTGCACAGCTTCCATGACCTTTTAAAAAGATGGAGGATAGCTTAGTAATGTTGTAATTTACCTTATTCTATATGTAACTGATTTATTTTATTTTCTTTAAAGATTTTATTTATTTGACAGATGACACAAGTAGGCAGAATGGCAGCAGAGGGGAGAGGGAGAAGCAGGCTCTCTGCTGAACAGGGAGCCCGATGTGGGGCTCAATCACAGGACCCTGGGGTCATGACCTGAGCCGTAGGCAGAGGCTTAACCAACTGAGCCACCTAGGCGCCCCTAACTGGTTTAATGTAGTGTTGTAACCTGTCATATATAAAGTTCCGTGCGTTTCTTTCAGCCAGATATTTAAGCAAAGATTGAATGGTCCTAAGCCTGGTTTTTACCATAATGAGGCCCTTACAAACTTGGCTTCATGTTGAAATAACAGCATGTTTTAAATGATCACCGTTCTGTTAAGATCATTCTAAACGCAAATTATGTTGATAGAGCAGAGCTAATGCACAGCATCGCTATAATTAGGAGCGTGCTCTTATTAGTAGCAAGTCATTTTTAAATGTATTTTTTTCTAAGGATAGGTAGCTTACCAAAATAAATATTCTTTGTTTCCCTCCAGCTAAATTAATTGATATGGTATCTTTCTTTTCTAGGTTGGGAGTGGGTTCCCTGGGAAGAATTTCCTCCACTGGACCAGCTTTTCTGGGCACTGCGTTGTTTAAAGGAACAAGGCTACAATCCATTTAAAGAAGATTTTGAACATCTGGTAGGGTACAAAGGACATCATCCTTGGGGGTACAAGAAGATAACCTGATTTATTTTTAAAAGACAAGGTCCTCTTAGAGAGTGAAAAATATCTACATCAGAACAACTCCATTTTATCTAAAATGTTCCGTATGATTATCAATTTATTTGCTCTCTCAATATAACCCACCCCCTTTTTGGGTAGTCCTCGTGTAAAATTTTCCGGCATTATGTTATGAATTGCCCCGCAGACTCAGTGTGATTAAATGGTGATGATGTGTGTTTTTCTGTGATATTTACTGTGCAGTCTGTCATTACCAGTTTGTGCGGAGCGGAGGACCATAGAATTTGCCTGAGTGTTGCCAAATAGAGATCCTAGTTCAGATGCTGACACAGTACGCCTGCCACAGAATTTACGCTGTTTGTTGATTTTCCTCTTCTGTTTTATTTAAAACAAATTGTTCGGTACTGCAACAGGGTAGGTCACTAGAGTATATTTCCCAGGGTTCTGATTCAGAATCTACCTCAAGAGAAGTGGGACAACCCACCCCAGATATTATCCTGTCATTAACAAGCCATGCAATTTTGGATTTCTCACATAATCTCTGTGAGATCTAGCTTCCTTATATGTAAAAAAGAAGATTAGACTAGGGCAGTGGTTCTCAAGGTGTGGTCTGGAGAGGTCTGTGAGACCCTTTCCAGGGCACTAAAGGTCAAAGCTGCTTTTATAATACTAGGACATTATTTGCCTTCTCCGTGGTCATTCTTTACAGAGTGTAATACAGAGGGGCTGTCCAGACAGAGGCTGAGGGACATTGGATATTGTAACAGACTGAATGGAAGAAAAAACCAGGCTAGCCTTATGGATGAAACTCTTCCATAGGTTTATCTCAAATATAGTTGATTTGGGAATTCATTGATTCCTTTTTTTAACTTAAATTCAACTAACATATATTATTGGTTTCAGATGTAGAAGTCAGTTATTCATTAGGCTTATGTAGTACCCAGTGCTCATTACATGACACACCCTCCTTAATGTCCATCACCCAGTTACCCCATCCCCCCAACCCCCTCCCCTCCAGCAACCCTTAGTTTGTTTCCTAGATTAAGAGTCTCTGGTGGTTTGTCTCCTTCTCTGATTTTATCTCATTTTATTTTTTTTCTCTCTTCCCCTATTATCCTGTTTTGTTTCTTAATTCCACATATCAGCAATATCATATGATAATTGTGTTTCTCTGATTGACTTATTTCCCTTAGCATAATACCCTCTAGTTCCATTCATGTGATTGCAAATGGCAAGATTTCATTTTTTATGGCCAAGTAGTATTCCTGTGTGTGTGTGTGTGTGTGTGTGTGTGTGTGTGTGTGTGTGTATCTCACATCTTTCTCCATTCATCCATCGATGGACATCTGGGCTCCTTCCATAGTTTGGCTATTGTAAGGAATTCATTAATTCTTCAGGCTAGTACTTATTACCAGCCAGATGTGTTATAGCTTCAGAGACTTACCATAAACCGGTAGAGGTTTTTCTACATCAGCTACTTTAAATTTTTAATAGACTCATTTGGAGCTTGTGAGGTTGTTTGTTTTAAATTCACCCAATTAGATGTGAAGGTTTATTTCAGTGGAAATTAAAAATTAACCTGGGCTCTTATTTATAGGAAAAAGTGAAAGGATAAATTTCATATTAGAAGGGGATTGCATTTACCCCAGCATCTAATATGCCCAGTTGGCATCCTGTAATCACTCAGTAAATATTTCTCTAAATAAGCAGATGAATGGAGGAAGATTTAGACTCTTATGTAAGCAGTTAATTCTTAGAGCTTTGAGAATTGCCTTTAATGGGAAAAAAGTAATGCTGACTACTAGCAGTATTCTCTTAAGATTAAATGTCAGCTGGAGTTCCCGAGGTACACCTCACCCTGCCAGGATGCTGGGGAACATGAAATATCTTTTCTTCTGTTTGCTAGATCAATTTCTGAGGTGTCTGTTTCCCTAGACAAACCAGTGCTGTATCCTAGCAGAAGCATTCCCAGTAGAGCATGTTGTGAAATTAGCCTCCCTTAGCTCCACTTAGAAGAGACAGTTCCCTGAGAGCTTGACTGCTAGCTTTCCAAATAGCTTTCCAAAACACTTTCAGATGAAATACTGTCTTTGGGGCAGCAAGGATCATATTAACTGGGGACTGTGGAGAAGGAAAGCTAAGGGAGTCATCTGTATGGGAGAACACAAAGTCTTCTTCCAGCATAAAATCAATCATATATCAATGCTGCCTTCTAAAAAAATAATAATTAGATTATTTATGTTGTACTGAATTTGAACCCATCACACTTAATCCCAAATTCCCATTTTAGATTTTCTCCCATTTTTATGTTTAAAATGTTTAAGTATTTGGTTTTTTACATACTAATATTGCTCAAAGTTCAGTATAAATATTATTAAACACCTATTACAGTATTTGGCACACCCCCCTGGTTGAATGACTGAGGTAAAATACACATGACAAAATTTACCCTCTAACTTATTTTTGACAGTATACCTAGAGTGACTTTTTAAAAACTTGAATCTGGTGGTCATTTGGCTTGTTTCCAACTGAGGCTGTTACAAACAAACCTGCTGTGAGCACTTGTACATGCTTTCTTTGGGGTTCACGTGTGTATTTATTTCTGTTGGCCCTGAACCGATGAGTGGAAAAGCTGGGTCACAGAGTACATATCTCTACTAAAGAAATCTTAATGTGCTTGGGCGCCTGGGTGGCTCAGTGGGTTAAAGCCTCTGCCTTCGGCTCAGGTCATGATCTCAGGGTCCTGGGATGGAGGCCCGCATCTGGCTCTCTGCTCAGCGGGGAGCCTGCTTCCTCCTCTCTCTCTGCCTGCCTCTCTGCCTACTTGTGATCTCTCTCTGTGTCAAATAAATAAATAAAATCTTAACAAAAAAATCTTAATGTGCTTAATTTTATAAGGTACCTCTTCAGACCTTGCTGGGGGTATTATATAACATATGAGATATATACATATCCTGGATATATATATATAGTCCTGGATATATATATGTATATGTATGTATAAAAGTTATCCCATTAACTTTCTAGATTATTTTAAGAAATCCAAATTCTGAAATACATTTAGACCCCAGGGTTTTGGATGAGGGATTGTAGAACTATATATATAAATGCAAAGTGATTGTGTACATTGCAGTTTGATTTCTTTGAGGTACACATGAAATTCCCTTTTTTTTTTTTTTTTTTAAATCCCCTGACCCATCAACCATCATAAGGAATCTATATCCCTTCATCCTCTTGATTTTACTGTTTGGGTATATTTGTTATCATGTTCTCTGTGTTGGCTTGTGAGTGAAACCACAGGCTTCCCTGATGGAAGAGGTGCTAAGACTCCTGTATTATGTGTCTGAGAAGGGTCCTGAAAGGGTTTAGGGCCTGATGCTCAAACTTGGATGGAAAGCCTCACATAGACTTCCAGTCAGCAGGTAACGAGCAGATTCCCTGAACTGCCTTCTAATAGTCACCCGGTGACTCTGAAATGCTTGGATACCGTCACACTTTGAGAAATAACCACTTTCCAGATAGTTTGCAATGTAACCAATAAGGCCATCGTGCTTTGCACAAATCTACCATCCTTAATATGGGAAAGGCAGCTGTAGGATACTAATTTTAAATCTTGGATACTTTGAATGGAATCCTATTGTAATAAATCTGACCAAATACCAACATTACTATCTACACTTAATCAAAATGAAACCCTATTGTTACACAGTAGAGAGAGACTAGTCCAGGATGTTCTTTGTGTGCAAGTTAGAGAAAAACTGAGCAGAGGGAATTTTGAAAAAGCCCATTCTTAGAGAACTACGCTGCGATTCTGGAGGATATTTTCATACCAAACCTGTAGCAAATTGTGTTTTCAGTGACAGAGAAATGAGTGATGTTGGGTGAAGGAGAATATGCCACCCCCTAAATATGCCATTTTGGCATATCGATTAATTGTAATTAAAGTTAGCTAAGAAACAGTGCAAGGACTTTTTGCCCCTCCTTTGTCTGCCTGAAAGCAGGAAATAAACCTTCCATATGAAAGGTACCCTCCTTAAATACCAGGAGTTAGAGAGACCTGCTTATTAGGACAGATAGGGAATTTAGCAATAAGACTGTAAACAAGTGCTGTTACTTCTTAACTAATTTATTACCCCAAGCTCAAACCTCTTTGTCTTGTCAGTCCTTCACAAACTTATTTCTTTGTCTATAAAGTATAAAAAATGACTGCATTGGGTACTTCTTTGATTTTCATATTTTTATAGGCTCCCATATATATAAAATTAAATGTTTTTCTCCAATTAATCTGTCAATTTAGTTGTTAGACCAGCCGAAGAACATAGAAAGGAAAAATTTTCTGCCCCACCATGGGGCATGCTCATTTTAATCAAGGTACAAGGTATGTGAGTCTCAGACTTAACACCAAGATCAGAGAATTAGCTTGTAAGTGTGGAAAAAGCAGCAATCCAAAGCATGACATTTCTTGTTTTTGTTTAAAACTTGATGCAAACTTTTGGGGCAGCTGGGTGGCACATTTGGTTAAGTATCTGACTCTTGGTTTTCACTCAGGTCATGATCTCAGGGTCGTGAGATTGAGCCCCATGTTGAGCTCTGAACATCGGGCTCTGTGCTCAGCATAGAGTCTGCTTGAGACTCTCTCCCTCTGCTCCATACCCCTGTTTTGTCTTTCAAATAAATAATCTTTTAAAAAGTGAAGCATAAATAAATACTAAAAATTTAGGCAAACTTTGGGTTGTACTTGATGAGACCCAAATGTTTAAATATAACACTTTTGGTCATAATATCTTTAAATGATCATAGTATCTTAAAATTAACACCCATATATGTATTTTTTAAAGATTTTATTTATTTATTTGAGAGAGAGTGAGAGAGACCTTGAGAAGGCAGAGGTCAGAAGGAGAAGCAGACTCCCCATGGAGCTGGGAGCCTGATGCGGGACTTGATCCTGGGACTCTGGGATCATGACCCAAGCCGAAGGCAGTGGCCCAACCAACTGAGCCACACAGGCGCCCCCATATATGTATTTACTGATTTTTTGGTCTGTGCTACAACTCTTAGGAGGCTCTTTTACCTTCCTTTGAGAAGTCAGGGTGTTACAATAAATGTTGAATTTTGAACTATGTCCTTATGTTTTATTGTACTTGCCACTACTTGGATTTGTCTTACTGATTTGTTTGTGGGCGTATTATCTGTCCCCTACCTTGACCCTCAGCCTCATCAAGTGCAGGCTCGCACTGTCTTATTCTTTGCTGTACCCTCAGCATTTGGAAGATGCTCAAACACATGAGGAAGAAAGGAAAGCAAAGGGTGGGATAAAGGGGAGGAGTCAGCCACGGGGGCTCTAGGCTACATTGCAAATGGCAAATATTCCTTCACACTGGCCCCATGTCAGTCTAGGAGGCCTTTCAACACAGCCAGAAGCACCAGTCAATGGGAGATGAACATAGTTGAAACGTATTCCATATGATTGCTAATGCTAATATTTTTTGACTTTATACATCAGAAGGTAAAGTAGCTAAGGCATTAAAAATGGAGGTTTCTATACATAAGACTTAGAAGACAATATGCCTTATTTAAGGAATAGAAGTACCCATTTTGTGGCAACAGATTTCATTTAAATGGTCATAAAGTTTGTTGTTACAAAGAAAGTAATTTTCCCGTATAAACATTGTAATTAGGGAGATATATCCTGGCCAAAGATTTGGTCTCATAAAAACTACTGAAAAACCATGTGTTAAAATGATGATACAACAAAATAGTTGTTAATTGAAAATACTGATTAACCAAATTCAGTTAAATGGTTTTTAAGTATATACATTGGTTATACAAGAGGTCTTAGAGAGGTCCTCATATATGCCAAATTGAATCTAAAAAAGGAAATATCTTACTAGGATAACCAAACATTCATTAAACATTTAGTTAATAAAGTTTATGTAGGCTCTTGGGTGAAGTAATGGCCCAAATTGTGTCCCCGTAAGATATTGGATTCTGGTCATCTGAATTTCTCATATATACATTTGGTTTTTGTCCAAAGTTCCTGACTTACAGCTTCCAAAACCCTTATAATTTTCTCAGCATGGGGAGTGATAAAAATTGTCTTTTGTTATGATGATATGGATTTGGTAAGGTGCCCCAGAGGAGGATGGTTGCCAATGGAGCCAAGTGATTACTGTGATTAGAGGGTTGGAGTTTGCAATCCTCCTCTGGAGAGGGGAGGGGCCTACAGGCTGAATTAATCACCTAAGGCCAAATCTAATCAAGCTAGTCTAGGTAATGAAGTCTCCATAAAAACCCAAGAGCATAGTTGAATTCTGGGTTGGTGAACACATGATCTGGGGAGTAGCGGGCCTGGGGAGGGCATGGAACCTCAGCCTTTTCCCTATGCTTGCCCAGCGCATTGCTTCTATCTGGATGTTCCCGAGTTTATCCTTTTATAAAAAACCAGTACTCTAGTGAGTAGATGGATTTTCTGAGTTCTATGAGTCATTCTAGCACATTAACCAAACCTACGGAAAGGGTCTGGGGAACCTCTGATTTATAGCCTGTCAGTCAGAAATATGGGTAACAACCTGGGCTTGCAGTTGGCATCGTTGGCTTGGCACATGGAGTTAGGAACCCAATTCTATAGCCTGGTAGTGTCAAAATTGAATTGAATTGTAGGACACCTTGCTATTATCCAGAAACTGCTTGTTGTTGGAGGGAGACACCCCCACACACATACTGGGATTGGTCTTAGAACCCCAAATTCCAACCCCAATACCTCAGGAATGTGACTGTACTTGGAGATAAGGCTTTTAGAGGGATGACTAAGTTAAAATGAGGCCATTAGGGTGAACCCTGATCCAGTCTGTCTACTGTTCTTATAAGACGAAATTTGGACCCACAGAGACACTAAGGCTGTGGGGGGAGGCAGAGAAAAGGTCATGTGAGGACACGAGAAGGCAAGCCAAGAGACTTGCTAAACCTCAACACTTTGATTTTGGACTTCAAACCTCCAGGAAAATAAATTCCTGTTTAAGCCAGGAGTCTTGTTCTTTGTTATAGCATACCTAACCAATTTAGGCCTAGATATCAAAACAAATCTGTTCCTTAGAACTGTAACAATCCACAAATGTCTGCTATTGTGGGTTCCCATGTGCCTGCCATCTTTGAATTACAGCTTCAGCAGCATCAAACTATCTTGTAGAACAGAGTCTAAACTTTTCCATTTCTTGGCATTTTAAAATGGTGTAAAGTTAACTTCTGATGCAGAAAACAAAAAATGTTAACATAAAAAAAAAAAAACAGAAACAGAAAATAGTACAATGAACTTCCATGCACCCTACACTCAGATTCAATAAATACCAAGATTTAGCCTTATTTGCTTTAGCTCTCTCCTTTCCACCTCCTCTTCCTTGGCTCTGTGTGTGTATATGTATGTATGTATGTGTGTGTGTATACACACACACATATTTTAGGCAACCAATATTTTACTATACCACATAATATACACAATGTCATGACTGTAATTTATGTATATTGGCATACCACTGAATTCACATTAAAAGTAAAGAAATTGAACTGTGAGATAATTTATACTTTGTTTGAATTCCAGACTAGGCTACTCATTTCATTCCTTGTTTTATCCCAGATACCAATCTCAAAATGTAATTTTGCTCCCAGGAAACTGAAGTTGGAAGACAAATGTTTTTCTACAGAGGTCATTTCATTTAAATGGAAAAAAAGGAAAAAGAGATTTGGAAAAATTGAATTCTCAGTTTTGCAAGGATGTAGATTACCAAAAACCATATACATGTGGATCTTTAAAAAAGATCAAGAACCTATCCAAAAATGTTAATTGATATATTTTGGTTAATTGATATAACTAGAAGGCTAATTTTATTTTCTCCTTTGTCATTTACTATATTTGCTAAATGCTCCACTATGAATGTTGTATTACTTCTGCAATCTGAAAAAAAAAAATATAAGGAGTACACTAATATAAAACAAATCGTGGTTGTTTAAGCATATTCTTTAAACATGGAGGTTAACCATTAGAAGTTAAAAGTGTTAAAAGTGATCCTTCTGGAAAATGCATCAAGAGGTGAAGGCAAGAGACCATGCCTTCCATTCTAAAACCTTTCAGACAATCCAATATGTTATTCTTAAGATCAGACATTATTATGGTAAGCTTTTCAATTATTTTTAAAAAACCAAAAAACTAGTGAGAAGACTAGTGGGAAAAAAACACAAAAAGCAACTTCATTTTATTTCAAAGAATGTCAGTGTGGGCCTTTGTGAAACCTACTAGTTGTGACTACTAGTTTAGCTGTTTGCAATACATCATGTTCATTCACACTCCAGAATTCTACTTAAGGGCATATAAATGCAACTGGATTTATAGAAAAGAATCTTACCTACACTGAAAGCACATCTCAATTTAAAAAAAAACATACAGAGTATAAACAAAAGTGAATTTATTTACAAAAATTACAATAATTACAGATAGTACAAATTGAGACAATCTCCCCCATTACTGTGACAGAAGCTACAAGCCTCCTCTTTCAAATGAGAGTTTTGGTATGTCAATATATGATACACACTCAGCGATCCACTGCCCTTATTTAGAATGCTTTTCTAAATAATTCCAGGGGCCGATTAGTGGTATGTACATAGGTCATTTCCCTCAACTTTTATTTCTAGTACTATGTACAAGTCCAACATAACTGGAATATAACAGGGTAGTGGCACTGAGTACTTCTTTTTTCCAACAGTAAATTTTGATTATTCTTTAAATAATTCACTTAGTGGTTTAGAACTGAAATCATGATTTCTGGCTTTAAAAAGGAAGTCCAGTGATTTTTGATGGGTTGTACAATTCCATTATAGCCAGCATGACCTGGCTATTTTCTACAGGCTTGCAATTGTTTAAGAAACAGAATTCCAGGGGCACCTGGGTGGCTCAGTCATTAAGCAGCTGCCTTCGGCTCAGGTCATGATCCCGGAATCCTGGGTTCAAGCCCCGCATTGGGCTCCCTGTGCAGCGGGAAGCCTGCTTCTCCTCTCTCACTCCCCCCTGCTCGTGTTCCCTCTCTACCTATTTCTCTCTGTCCCATAAATAAATAAAATCCTTAAAAGAAAAAAAATTCCATAGTATTCTGTTCTGTTTGTTTTTTAAAAAGGAAGAGAGCTGGGGGAAGAGGCAGAGGGAGAGAGAGAATCTTAAGCAGACTCTATGTCCAGCACAGAGCCTGAGGCAGGGCTTGATCTCACAACTCTGAAATTGTGACCTGAGCCAAAATGAAGAGTCCGATGCTCAACCACACCACCCAAGTGCCCCGACAGTACTGAATTCTGTACGAATTTTGTCTTTTGTGTTTTCAATCAGAGTCACTACTGCTGCTAGAGGAGTCTGTTGACATCACTTCTACATCATCTTCATTTTCTTTATTATGCCCCGGAGGTTCCAACAAAAAGTCATTACTGTGATTTGGTGGTAACATATTCATTGACATGTCATTTGACTGCCATGGATATTGTGGAGCAAGGACATCTGGAGAAAAGAAAGAAGCATATGTAACAATACTTCTACCAGTAATTAATTTACTTCTTAATTACTCTTCCCTTCACGCATAGAAGCTGAAGTAAATATTTTTTAAGGCCAGGAATCAAAATGTACATTTGGCGAAGTTAACAAAGATCGAAGTTATCAAGGAAAAGCATGAGGTTTTAATAACTAGAACCTGTGTTTTGTTTTTTTAAAAATCATGCTTACATCTAAGTAACTTTATTCAGTTGACCTTTTTTTGCAAGACATTCACAATGACAAATCAAGCATTACATATATAAGTCATATATATTATTCTCTCTATATATATTTTAAAAGCCAACATGTACTATACTATTACAAATTTAAACCGCCTCTTAAGCTTTAAATCCACTCTTCTCCCCAGACCCTGAAAACTTTTCTCCTCTGCCAGCAGCCACAATGCTAATCTTTGTCAGTAGAGGGCACTGGAGGGACTCTGCAAGGGGAACAGGACTAAGGTACCAAATGTTTCTCTACTCAGTCCTGTGGTGCCTGGCTGGCATGCGGATATCAAGAGGTGAGCTCACCCCCTAGTAAGTTTCAGTGGTGCCTAAGTCTCACCATTACCCTAAAGGTGGCTTCCCAGCAAGGTTCCCTGGAACCTTAGTGGATAATTTCCTGTTTGCCAGCTCCAGCCTGTGCATACTTCATCCAACTTCTCTGCCAAACCATGGGCCACAGCTACACCCTCTCAAGGGTGCCATGATAGGAATAGCAGCCTGAGGATGGGGGTGGGAGAAATCTCTTCTCTGTGGGTCTCTTCCTTGGGTAATCTGCCTGGTCCTAGATGTAGCTGCTGCTCCCTACATCTGTTATTACTGTATTTTTAAAAAACAGTTCTCTTTACCATTCAGTAGTATCTTGTTACTAATTAGTAATTCTTTAAATTTTCCTTGTTCATATTGCTGATGTGGTTTCTGCCTTCTGATTGGACTATGGCATATACTATGGAATAATCAAAATGAGAAAAATGCAAAGATATCAAGAGGAACTAATACACAGTGAGTTCTCAGTTTGTACTTAAGTTAAGAATGATGTTTACAAAGCATTCGTAACAACACAGGAACATCCTTACAATAAAATGGTGAAGCAGAAAAGCATTATCTAGAGCATGATTTTAACACTGTGAAAAATAAGAGAAAAAATGAAATAGGTGTAATATTAAAAGGGATTGCTCAAAAAAAAAAAAAAAAACAACGCAGTTTTTGTTTTTTATAACCTTCTAAATACTTTCTAAATGTTCTACCAAATCAAGTCACCTACCAAAGATGGGGAACATAAAATAAATATAAGAATAACATAAAACCTATATACAAAACTTGAGGAAGGCTGAAATTCAGAATGAACCAAGTCTTGCAAAAGTGCTATTTAGTTTTTGAAAAGCCCATAAAAAGCTATTACTCTTTTGTTAATTCGGGAGTTTTCCAGGAGTGGGTTCACTTTGTATTCTTTAAAATGTATTTCTTATTGTTTGTCCAATATATTTCACAATTTTATTTAAAAAGCCTTTTATATTTTAATACTAAAAGAGAGAACTAATGCCTGAAGAAAATAACCTATTAACAAATTAGAGAAAAGTCAATTTATTCTAATTTCATGAACTCCAGCTAGAATAGTTTTTAAACTGGAGAGCAGGATAATTGGTAGAAAACTTAGCTAATTATTGGGGCGCCTGGGTGGCTCAGTTGGTTAAGCGACTGCCTTCGGCTCGGGTCATGATCCCAGAGACCCAGGATCGAGTCCCACATCGGGCTCCCTGCTCAGCGGGAAGCCTGCTTCTCCCTCTCTCACTCCCCCTGCTTGTGTTCCCTCTCTGGCTGTGTTTCTCTCTGTCAAATAAATAAAATCTTTAAAAAAAAAAAAAAAAAAAAAAAAAGAAAACTTAGCTAATTATTAAAACGAGCTGGGCCTAGAACCTCAGACTTCTTCAACAGTCAGATATCCCATCATCATGTGTGTAAAACCTTGGTCTGTTTGAAAGCACCATTCTGATTAACATTACCTGGCAATCTGCCTGCTGCAAGTGCATCCCCTGGTAAATGACCATTTACACCATTAGTGGAAGGATTGTTCATTTGTCCCAATAATCCACTTCTCATCTCTAAATCAGTTGGGTATGGCCTCCGTGGGTCCCCTAAAAAAAGACTGCTTTTAATTCAATCATATGCAAAATAAGCACTAATACCATCTCTGAAGTACTGATTTTCTTTGACTCACTTTGAAAAACTCAAGACACCCATTTCCAATTTTGGAACAGAAAGGTCATCTTATCAATTGTTATTAAAAACATAAAATATTAAATTTAAGAATACATGCATTTTGTCCTTGTATCTGTACAGTTATTATTCTCTATACAAAAAAAGGGAGAAAAGCCTCTCATTTTAGCAATTCTAGATGACAAATTAAGAAAATTATAATAATCTTGATTCTTCTAACTTACCTGCATTTCCTAGTAAGAAAATAACAAATGATACATACATACTCTGAGAGAATAAACAGATCATGACATTTTTTTTTTTAACGAGACAGAAAGGACTGGAATGATTAGTTGAAGGACTGTCTAAATTAAAACTTCTCCTAACCAACCTCTTTGACCTTGTCATTTAAAAACTAATTCCTAGAACTTTCCAGTGGAGGAATATCAGAAGCCAATGTTCATTTCTAATCATGAAAGCGTACCATTTTGTTTTGGGATGACGAAAACTTGGCAGATTTGGACCAACTTTTCTTGGGTCTTCTTACTCACTCCAGATCACTTCTTACTCACTCTAGATCACTTACACCCAAAACTGTAAGTTAATCTTACTGTTTTTAGTATAGTAAAATACCACTATCATGAATTACTGATACTGAGATACTATCTCCCACTGTTTCCAGAAGACTGCTGCTGAACCTTAGGTCCCTGTCTCATAAATATTTTATGTACTGTCAATATATATTGCAGTTTGTTACTCTTTTTTACTAATTACTCCAGCTTTATCGAGTCCCATATGTTTGCTATTGGGTGCTCAGTGCTTCACCTTTATCACTGAGGGGTTGGGACTGTGTTGATTCCAAGGCCAGAACCCTTAACAAAATCCCAACGGTTCTAAAAACTGGGCTTCTGGCCAGCCTGGGTGTTACAGTCATATAAATCTGTAGCTTTAGAATCATCATATATCATCTTGTACTTTTAAACACTAATTTATGGTTTTTCTTTAAAAAGGAAAGAAACAGGCAGCTGGGTCGCTCAGTTCGTTAAATGACTGCCTACGACTCAAGTCATGAAAGCAGGGTCCTGGGATTGTGCCCCACATGGGGCTTCTCCCTCCCTGCTCCACTTGTGCTCTGTCTCTCTCTTTCTAATAAACAAATAATATCTTAAAAAAAAAAAGAAAGACAGAAACACAGCCCCTATGGCAAAAAGTTTTGCAGAAAACCAAACTAATAAGACCCATGGCCCATATTATTTCTTATAAGATATTAAAGATATGAAAATATATAGAATATTTCTAAGGATAAATACATGCTATATTTAAATCATTTTTCCTATTTTTCAGTACAGTCACTAAGAATTTTCAAAACCACATATATCTAATAAAAAGAGAAGTATTTTACCTGGAACCCAGGTTAGTGGGGCACATACGGCATTACTTGCACTAATCCTATGTGCATACTTAATTATTTCTTCAGAGGAGATGGCACCTGAAGAGCAGAAAGTAACATGTTAGTCTAGTAACTTACAAGTGTATAAATGAGAGCAGGTCTCATAATCACATGCCTCATAATCACACATCATACCTAATTTTAAATTATCTGAAAACAGGATAATCTGAGTTGCCTACCTTCCCTAATACCTAAGGGTATATTGTTAAACTTAACTCATAAAGATTTCCCAACTAAAGAACCAGACATCTAGAAAAAACAGCTAACAAAGTATCAAATTTGGGACATTAACATGACTAAATGCACTGATCTCAATTATTAACTACCATTAAATATTCTTACTCTTCTCAAAGAAACAATGAATACAAATAAAATACAGAAAAAAGTGTTCTGTCTTCCAATGACATCTAAACTATAAAATCAGAGCAGCAGTTCACACTATACCACTTAATCGTTGGCTTGATGTGACCCTACGATAAGCAGACCCAAAGAGAAACATGTTCACAATATATTCATTAGATTAAAAAAGTAAACTGCTAAATAATATATGTGTAGCATGACCTGGTTTTTGTTTTCGAGTATGTACTATATGTATTTGTTATATTTGTATTAAACATCTAAAAAACTAGACAGATACCAAATATGAATAGTTACCTGAAACAGGAAAAGAGGAGGAAATTTAGACAACTTTGAGATGATTAAAGGTAAATCATCTACAAACCATTAAAAACAAGTAACCAAAGTTTTCATTCTAACTTTTAGTACCTAAACTAAAAAATCCAAAATGGAAGTCTTTTTAAAGAGTCAGGAAGAGGAGAGAAAAAGAAGGTATGCTAGGCATCTGCACCATTAAATGTGCACATATCCCAAAGCTACATCTAGTTCTGACTTCAGGACACCATAGTCCCAACCCCATTTGCCCAATGCACATTCTCTTTCACTTTCTGTCCTGTCTTTTAAGATCCAACTCACATGCCACTTGCTTCCAGTTCATGGTTCTCTTCCCTTCTCCCAAGAACTTTAATAAGACAATATTAATAAACAACAAACTCATTGTCTTTACTGCACATTTGGATACACAGCCATAACTTGCGTGATATTATTGCTTCTTAGAACCTGAAAAAGGTGTGAAAACTTCCCAATAATACACAGCGCAGTGCTAGCACCTAGCAGACACTTTACAATAAAAATTTACTAGAAGTATTCCAATAGCAGCAAATGATTACCAATAATATTCTCATCCATTTCTTGAAACCAAAACTTGGATTTTTCGGAAAGTGATTCAATATTCCCACAGTTCTTACCTTTTCTTGCTTTTTCTATTGATTTGAGTTTTTCTTTTGCTTGGTAAACAGCTGTTGCCTAATTTGAATTTTAAAAAAAGAAATATGGTTTATTCTTAACTCTATCAAGACAGAGTTTTTGGCTTAATTCACAAAATCATTAATCCCACAGGAACAAAATGCAAAAGCTGGAAATCCCCATAATTTATTTGTAATGCTCTGAAACACCCATTTGGGAATCATTTGTATCAGGTGGTTAATGAAAGTAATAATACATATTCATGAACAAGTCTTCATTTACAAACTACTTGTTAGAAATAATGTATAAAGTGGATTGTTTACTAACTTTTTTGAAAAATATTTTATTTATTTTTGAGAGAGAGAGAGAGAGAGAGAGAGAGAGAGAGAGACAATGAGTGGGGGGAGGGGCAGAGGGAAAAGCAGACCTCCCGTTGAGCAGGGAACCTGATGTGGTCCTGGGATTATGACCTGAGCCGGAGGCAAGACACTTAACTACCCAGGAACTTCTAACATTTTTTTTCTTTATGCCTTCTATCAGACATGCATAAGACATCCACACCACATGCCCATTTCCAAATCATCCTATTCTTGCATTTAGTTCAAGAATAAAATACCAAAATGTTTTTTTCTAGTTTACAAGTCCCATTCTTGGACTGACAGTCTTTTAAAAAGATTTTATTTTTTATTTATTTATTTGACAGAGGGCTAGAGAGCACAAGTAGGTAGAGTGGCAGGCAGAGGGAGAGGGAGAAGCAGGTTCCCTGTCAAGCAAGGAGCCTGATGTGGTACTCAATCCCAGGATCCTGGGATCATGACCTGAGCCAAAGGCAGAGGCTTAACTCACTGAGCCACGCAGGCACCCCCTTGGATTGATAGTCTTACTCATTTACACATTACCATTACCTCCATGCTTAATGACTGCTATAATAAAAACACCCCAACCTCCTCCCAATCCCTTGAAAGGTACATTAAATGGGAAAATGAAGTTAAGGTAGTATACACATCCTCAACTATAACACAGTGGTTAAGATTATGGAGTCAGAGAGAAATAGGTTTAAGAATTCCATCTCTCTACTTTTCGATCGTCCTGGGAAATGTAGCTATTATTTTAAAAATCTCAGTTTCTTCATCTGTAAAATGGAATAACAGTACTAACCTTGCATAATTATTAGTAAGATTGAGATAATACATGTAAGCTGCAAACAAGAACAAGGCCTGATGCACAAGTGCTCAATAAATGTTAGTTGCTATTACCTAAATCATAAAACTATCTTTAACTCAGTAATTACATTTTTGGAAGTCGAATCTAAAGAATATAATCTGAAATGCAGAAAAAAAAGTCCTTTCTGCAATGATATTCATCAAAGCTTTATTTATAAGAGAAAGTTGGAAAGCTAAATAAAGAGAATACAATATATGAAAAACGTTTAAGTTTTAATAATAAATAGTAATAGAAAGCCACTTAGTATCCTACTAATTACAAGAGATGAAAACTTCTGAAAAAAAAAAAAATCACTATGTTGTAACCTGAAACTAATTAACATTGTGTGTCAACCAGACTTAAATTTAAAAATCAATTATAAGCCTACTGGAAAATTAAAAAAAAAAATGCCTGAAATTAGATGCATAAAACTATGACTAACAGCAATCTGAACAGAGGGACTAACACAATCTTTTCTTCTTCCTTCTCCTTCTCTGTATTTTCTGAATATCTTTTTTTTTTTTTTTTAAGATTTTATTTATTCACTTGACAGGGAGAGAGATCACAAGTAGGCAGACAGGCAGGCAGAGAGAGGAGGAAGCAGGCTCCCCGCTGAGCAGAGAGCCTGATGCAGGTCTCGATCCCAGGACCCTGAGATCATGACCTGAGCCGAAGGCAGAGGCTTAACGCACTGAGCCACCCAGGAGCCCCTGAATATCTTTTAGTAAGTATTACTTTCCTAATGAAAAATAGATTTCACTACATTTTTTTTTTTAAAGCATTTACTTGGGGTCATTTCATCAGCAGGAGTGCTTAATTTACCCTGAACCACTCAGGTTTCTATTTATTGGAGCCTGTTTTGACACATTTTGAAGACTGATCAGGAATAAAGATTCCAGCAATGTCTGGTCAATATGAGACTCAAACTCAGCTGTTTCTGTAATACCACCATATAACAATTACATCAGTTAATGTTTAGTGAAATAACTGGGCAAATAATTGCAAAGAAATCACTTTTTTGAAACAGTAGCCACGAACAAGAAAAACAAAAAACCAGAGTCCTTGACATATGCCCAAATCCCACCATTTAGAATGGCAGACTAAATAAGTTAATATAAATTTTAATCCATTTTTATAAAATTGATACATATTTCTACTGATTTCAAAATGTTTTTAAAACTTAATATTTAGATTACTAATAACTGAAACCATTTAATAGGACAGGATAAAAGTAAAACTTCCCAGTTCTATTAATTCAAACCTATGCAATCTTTAAATAATAAAAAATATGGTTCAAAAATAATGCAGACTATCCGAAAACATTAAGGAAAATAGCGAATGACAATGGCCTTTCATTTAACCAAAGTGACAAGTTGTCACTTTTAGACTTGGAAGTCAAGTTTTCTGATACTTCAAAATACCTTCAGATTTCTTTTTCAGAAGTAGATTAATATCTTTCTTCTTTCACCTTATCTTCTATCAACTTACCAGTATTTGTTCTGCTTCCTTGAGCTGTTTTTGTAGTTGCTGAATATCACTGTCTCTCTTCTCAACTTCCTTTTCTAAAACTTGCATTTCATGATGGATTTTTCCCTGATTGAGTGCTAATTTCATCAGTTCTTGAAATTCCCCATCTCTGTGAATTAACAACTCCAGGACCTGTCAGAAAACAGCTAAGTAAGGCAGACAGCAAAATACTAAAAAGTGACATTCTAATGAAGCAAAGAATCCACATATAAATTGGCTAGGCTATAAAATTTTAACACCCTCAAAGTATTATTCAATCAATGTTAAGAATAAAAATAACC
>PITA01027531.1:0-20766 GCA_004023965.1 Spilogale gracilis | reverse complement strand
GCGCCTGGGTGGCTCAGTTGGTTAAGCAACTGCCTTCGGCTCAGGTCATGATCCTGGAGACCCCGGATCGAGTCCCACATCAGGCTCCCTGCTCCGCAGGAAGCCTGCTTCTCCCTTTCTCACTCCCCCTGCTTGTGTTCCCTCTCTGGCTGTGTTTCTCTCTGTCAAATAAATAAAATCTTTAAAAAAAATAATAATAATACATATATTTAAAAAAAAAAAAAAAAAAACATGACCTTGCCAGTGGCCCATTTCACCAGAATCCACCTGTCTCAAGTCTCATTTCCTCAAAATTGATAAAGGTCCCGAGGCACGTTAAGAATTATTTCTTAATTTCTTAATCCTGGGTGGCTCAGTTGGTTAAGCGACTGCCTTCGGCTCAGGTCATGATCACAGAGACCTGGGATCGAGTCCCACATCAGGCTCCCTGCTTGGCGGGAAGCCTGCTTCTCCCTCTCTCACTCCCCCTGCTTGTGTTCCCTCTCTGGCTATGTTTCTCTCTGTCAAATAAATAAATTAAAAAAAAAAATTATTTCTGCGGGGGAACCTGGGTGGCTCAGATGGTTAGGCGTCTGCCTTCCACTCAGGTCATGATCTCCAGATCCTGGGATCGAGCTCCATGTCAGACTCCCAGCTTGGTGGGAAATCTGCTTCTCCCTCTCTCTACCTTTCCCCCTGCCTGTGTGCTCTCCATCTCTCTCTCCAATGAATAAATTTTAAAAAATAAAAAAATTTTTATTTCTGCGGGGTCCTTTGTTTCCTCTGGTCAGGGTGCTTACCATTCCCCCCCCCCCATTCTCCAGAAATCAGTTTTCCCATCACTTGCATTCCAAGTGAAGAAACCTCAAGAACCAGCAGCCCCTTTGCTTCAGTTACTGGGAAGCTTCTCTTTTAAAGAGCACATCCTAAAAAAGGTTCCAAAAGATCTCTAATGCCAGAGGGTACCCACCCTCCACCACACAAAATAATTACAGCAGTTTCTGCACAAGCTGATCAATCGAGAAAATGAGGGGCTGATGCCTCACACTGTCAGGTGATTGTCCCTACCCTCCACATGACCTTTGAACACTTGTAAGCAGAGAAAATAACTAGTTTTTAGAAGAGAAAACAAATGGATGGAAGAAGGAAAAAAAAAACAGGGTGAGCATCGACTAGCAATGTGTTCTAGAAAACTGAGGTTCTGTCTAAGCACCTTTGGAATCACCATGCTGCACCAGCGAGTATGTGTCTCATCAAGGCCATTTGACCAGGTGCTCAACCAATACTTGTGAACCGAGCAAAAACGATCAGCTCAGGGAGCCCTTTTCCTAGGCCAACCTGCCCAAAGCCATTACCAGGCAACAGATCAACATTCATCTTCAGGCTCTATGGTCAGCTCAAGCAGGCTCTGCTGCCCTCTAGATACCTCATGTCACTATTGCTAGAACAACCAAAGCAGAAATGAGAATGCCCACTCTCTGAAATCAACCCTTTAAAGCCCAGGGTACTATGGGTGGAAATGAACACCAGTTCACAGAAGGGAGCCTAAGTTATTCCACAGAGAAGAAGAAGAAGGGGGGAAAAACAAAACAAAACAAAAACTCTGTGGTCATCAAAACACAACCCTGCTGCCCCTTAAGACATTTGAGTCTAATTAGAATAGATTTTGTTCCAGCAAAGGACACCTCAGTGGCCAGCCATAGAAAGTGAAATGTTAGCTTCTCTCCCTTTAAAAGATGGACTTCCAACACCATGACAATATATACACTCTGAATCTTCTTAAGGAAGAGATTAACCTTGGATATCCTACCTCTAATGAGGATGCCATCTACAAATGTGAGATTTCTAGAAACCACACACAATGATATCAATGTCTTGTAAAATGTTCTCTGAAGTATTTTAGGGAGGATTCATTCTATCAGTCTTCAAATATGACTAACACCACCTAGATACTAAAGACATTAGATGGAAGGAGGAATGACATCTTGGTCTCAAAAAGTGAACAGTCTACTTAGGCTCTGAATCCTACATGAGGAATTCATGTGAATATATTAGAATAGTCACTTAAGGAAATGTGCTAGAAGGAGGGAGAAGGAATCAAATCCTCCGTCTGCCTATGCCAAAAGTTGGCCACTCTACTTCATTCAAAGTTCAGGTTCTCATACGTTGCTGTTGGAAAAATGAAGATGGGATATTTCTATCATATGTTAATCCATGCAAGGGTATCACATGCAAAAACAATTATGGCTCAGGGATGTTATGTGAAAAAAATAAGATATTAGGCAAGAGACCCACTAAAATGACTGCACTATTAATGACTTGGATCTTTCTATATTGGTCACTACCCTCTTTTACCATCTCTACCCTCCACCATCATCATTCCCTTCCTGGATAGTTGGGTAACAAGAGAGCTAGTTCTTAAATGAAATGACACATTTTTCAAAACAACTTTTGTTTCATTGAATAAGCCAACAGCAATTTCGATCAGCAATAGAAGTCACCATGTTACAGTAAAATACCCAAGCAGCAGGCCATTTACAGAGCAAAAAAAGGACACAACCGACAGAGCTGAGCTCCAGCTTTCACAGGCCAGACTGACAGCAATGAAGTCACTCCATCAGCCAGGGTCCTTCTTCCTTGTAGTACCACGTACACATTAACCATTTACACACAACGAACCCAGAGAATACAAAACCCCCCAACAAGCAGTAACCAAAAAAAAATAATAATAAATAAAATCACTCCCTCAAGCAGAACCTTGGAAATCTCCTACAAGCAGCTGGCAAACTCCTCGAGGGACCAGCTGAGTATTGTAAATAACCTCTGCGGGCCAGGTGTGTGCCCCATCTCAGGGGGCAGCCACTATTGAATTCAAGCTTACTGTTGTTACCAAGCAAGGCCACAGGCCCTAGGCTGCAATACCTTCCCATTTTTCAGGAGTAACCCAGACTTCTATGGGAAGCCACCATGAAGACAAGAGTTTTGGTCACCACTGTCCCTGGCCCCCAGTGCCCAGAACACTGCCTGACACACTGAAAGTTCTCAGGATACACTTGTTGATGGCATGAATGCAAAATACCCCAATTTTTAATCTTATTTTTCTCTTTTCAACACACAATGGCCGAAAGAGTATGGCCAGATGCCCCCTGCAGAACTCCAGATAACCTAAATGACTGTCCTGTCTCCATTTCTCTTTCCCAGAGTAAGATCCAGAACTAGCTTTATGTTCTTTTTAGATAAAGAATCCTGCCCTCACCCCAATCACAACTCACGTTCGTTTTAAAGATCATACCTAACTTGAACGGCATGAACAAACCTCCATTTTTTTTACCTGATTCCGGGAGAAATAAGGCTTAATGTTTAAAAACAAAAAAACAGCTTATAGGCATTCCATTAAGCAAGATCCACTCACTACCTTGTTTGCAACTCCCTCGGGATACTCTGTCGCAAGGTTAGCAACATGATCAAAGGGTTCATAGACAAAGCCTTAGGAAGCAAGCTCTCACAAGAAAGTTAACAAATACACTTCAGAAATCATAATATAACATGCAGTGAGCATTTGACTTGCATAGTGCAGAAAGGCCACAACCTCCCAAACTGCCCGGCCTGGCATCGACCATCCCTAAAACTTCAGATGAATCTCAGAAGCCATTTATTTAAGGGTGTGGGGAAAAAAAACAACCCAATGAAACAGACGGTGTTGCCTAGATCCCACAGCTGGCTTGGCTGGCCCCCGTGGCTAGTTCTAAACTGCAGAGGAAAAATCCAGAACCCAAACCATCTGCTCCCAGGTACAACTCCCCCGGACCTTTTCCTGCAGTCAAAAAGGGACACAACCAGGACAGCTGAGCTCCAGAGCCTGAAGCCCACACTTAAATGATACATGGGAGAATCATAGTACGACAGTGTCAAGAACATCACCTGATACGATGCCCCAAACAGAAGTTCTCAAATCACAGACTACACTGGAGCTAAAGCTCTTACCACCTTATTGAGAAGCGAAAGTAATTTGCTGAAAGGTCATCCCTTCAATGAAACCAAATAAAGTCCTGTAATAATGGCATCATTTCCTTATTTATGTGTGGCAAATACAGGAAGACACCTGCACTTCACCCAGCGGGTTTGGTCCTCACTTATGTAAGGAGGAGGGCAAAAGACACTAGGCTGGCTCTTCTCTTAACTGGCCTTCCTATGTCATTGGAAAAACGTTTTCAAACAAACGTCTGAAATCCAAAGTTATCCGAGAGATGATCAGAGAGATACAGTCTGCCCAGTCCCACTCACCACAGGGTAACACCATGGATGAGCAACCACTCTGCTCAGCTCTACCCTAAAGCAGAGATACTCAGTTTCTACTTCCAGGTATATCAAAGGTGCATAAAAAGCTTGGGCACAGGACGCCTGGGCGGCTCAGTTGGTTAAGAATCTGCCTTCGGGAGCGCCTGGGTGGCTCAGTTGGTTGGACGACTGCCTTCGGCTCGAGTCATGATCCCGGAGACCCTGGATCGAGCCCCGCATCAGGCTCCCTGCTGGGCGGAAAGCCTGCTTTTCCCTCTCTCACTCCTCTTGCTTGTGTTCCCTCTATGGCTGTGATTCTCTCTGTCAAATAAATAAATAAAATCTTTAAAAAAAAAAAAAAAAAAGAATCTGCCTTCAGCTCAAGTCATGATTCCGAGTTCCTGGGACCTAGTCCTACATCAGGCTCCCTCTGCCTATCCCCCTGCTCATGCTCTCTCCCTTTCTTTCTTTCTCAAATAAATAAAATCTTTAAAAAAAAAAAAAAAAAAAACACGTTGAGGCACAGTGCCTAGATCATAGCACTTGATGAGTTGAGCTAGTATAAATATTGTTCCCATTTTATAGATTAAAAAACTGAGGCCCATTTGCCCGAGGTGACACTGCTATAATAGAACAAGAACTTCAACCTGGGCCTCTAGGGTCCCAGAGTGGATCCTGATGAAGATATATATCGGCCTCCCGGATCACTAACACCACTCACCCCCCTTTCCACAAGATGTTGGGTAATTCACCCAAGGCAGCCCAACCCCCCGGTGCCACAGCCAAGAGCACAGCTAGCTCTCAGCCACCACACTAGCTGAATGGAAGCACTTCAGGAAAATGATTCCAAAAAAAAAAGAGAGAGAGAGAAATCATTTGTAAATAACAACTGCTTTGTAAATAAATCCTTTTGACAATGCCTAACTCTAAGCTTGTGAAAATTCACTGACATTTCCTCACTAATCTGGCCCCTGCTTTCATATTTGGTCAATTGTGTACGGCTGTGTCCTCTATCCAAACTATTCCAAAATGATGCATTTATCTAAGTGTGCTGTGGAGCTTACAAGGCTGCGGTGAGGTGACAATTCAATGTGTGGATTCCTCAAAAGTATACCCATTGCGAAGCGCCTGGGTGGCTCAGTTGCTTAAGCGACTGCCTTCGGCTCAGGTCATGATCCTGGAGTCCCTGGATCAAGCCCCGCACTGGGCTCCCTGCTCGGCGGGAAGCCTGCTTCTCCCTCTCTCACTCCTCCTGCTTGTGTTCCCTCTCTAGCTGTGTTTCTCTCTGTCAAATAAATAAATAAAATCTTTAAAAAAAAAAAGTATACTCATTGCAAAATCAATCGACAAACCTGTTTTGCTCTCCTGGTTAGAAAAATTCTATGGCAGACCCAAAAATAAAATTGGTTGTCCTATTTTCTTACATGGAAGTATTACATATTCCATGAACTATGCTTTCATTTCTTCTTTTTCAGTTGCTAGATTTTAGCAGCCAACTGTGTCACTTTGCCACGGCCCCAGAATAGCTAAGTCAGGTGGCTGAAAATCGCATTTTGTTGTTTGGCCAGAAAACCATCATGCTGATTTCAGTTTGCAAAAAACTGACTCAAGGGCAGAAGCTAGGCGCGGTGTGGGACTCTCTCCTGCATGCTGCACAGGTCTGAACCCGTGGAGACCTGGAGACAGGGATATGACTGTGTCCAAGGGCCGTACAAGTAAAAAATAAAAGCAATACCCAAATGGTACAGTTTGCCTCCCATCAGCAGCACGAAATTAAAAGCCAGAAACAACAACAACAGGGAGACCCATCCTCCTGGGTTACAACATAGTCCCGAAGGCCTGAGAAGAGTGGGCACCCCGGGCGCAGGATCAAGCAGCTCTTTCTACAAAGGATAACACCACGCGTGGCTCTTGGGAATTCCCATGGCACCTTTAAAACGTGTGGAAAACATTTTTCCCACTTAACATTGGGGACACAGCGACCCTCCTTGTAATGTGAGAGAAGAGGTCTCTCAGACTTCGTTGAGACTTTCTCACTTCCTTAGACCTCAAAATCTAACCATTTCACCATTTTTACATGGGATATTCTCCTGCTAATCTAACTCCTTGTCTTCAAAAGCTAAGCCAGTTCCAAAACCCACTGCGCAAGTTTATGTAAATACTTTTTAATTTTTTTTACATACAGTTGTCCTTTTCAGTTCTAGTCTCCTCTTCCCATACACTCCTCTTCAAATCTCTTTAGTACACATAAAATAAAAATGGCTAATGTACTGAGCATGTAACTGTTTACCATCCAAAGTTCTCAATCCTTTAACACACCTCAAGCTGCACAAAGACCTCAGGAGTCAGGGTACTAATGCTGTGCCATTTCACAAAGAAAGAAATAAAAAAGACAGGCACAGAGAGGTTAAGTAACTTGTCTAAGGCAGCACAGCTAGTAATGGAAGAGGCAAGCTGGCTACAAGACCACAGTCTTACATACTTCAATTATGTTCAGTACAACTCTCCATAGCTACCTGATTTAAAAACAAAAACAAAGTATTAACAAGTTCCAGGCTCCTACAAGACTTCTCCCTGCTATATGCTCAAGGACCCTCAAGAGAACCAAAGTTCTCCCTCAGTGTGAAAGCTGTCTCCCACCCCCAGGAGGCAGGAACACCACCCAGTTCAGCTAGAGGTGCTTCACAAAGAGAAGCCGGGCACATCTACGACCTGATCAGCTGTCATTCTTCCACATACCCCTAAAAGCACTTTGTACGATGTTTTTGCAAAGAAGCCTACCAAGCACTATACTCACAAAATCTTTGAACCTGCAGAGGCCTGGCAAGCCATCTCACAAAAGTTACGTATTTTCTTCTGTCAAACATCAAAGATTCTGCTAGAAATGATAGCAGGTAAAAGGGCCCCTCCAATCCCAGGTGTCCCCAATAGAAGCAGACAATGGCACAGGGAGCCCTCTAGCTACTTCAGGCAATCTTACACAGCTATCTCTTATAAACCTTCCCATCCCCTTCAGAATGGGAACAAGCCACAAACCTGTTATAGATTTCAATCATCAGACTTTCCTCAAAATGAAATTCATCTACCTTACTTCCAAATTTGTATTTTTTAAAGAGACATTAACAATTCCACGGTCTTGGAACTTGGAGACAAAGAGGGATTGTAGGAAAAAGCAGGGAGAGGTAAACAAGGGCTTTTTTTGGAGTGGTGTTGTTGGTTTTTTTGGGGGGGTAGGATTCCATGTAAACACAGCCCTGCCCTCCAGCCCCCCCCAAAAAAAGCAAAGACACAGATAATGCTTTACCTTACAAATATGGTTCTGATCTGTTAAGTGCACAGAACACTGCCATAGTCCAGCGTTTAGTTCTTTGCAAGGAAGATGGTCGCTCCCATTTCTCAGGCAGAGAACCCAAAGTACCTCATCTTTTAATCATTTGCAAATGTTTAGTGAGGACCTAATACGTGCCCAAGCAACATCATTCTGGAACAAACTCCACAAGCAACTCCCACTGCCTGTTGGGGGCAGCCTCTTCTCAAGGGAGTATGTCTTTCTTTCCACGAAGCCTTACACAGTACTTACTAGCTTTGCCTACAATAAGCTCTGGTAGGAGCTGGGCACACTTCCTTGGCCACCTTCATTATTAGATACACAGGCATTTTATTCTCCACACATACAGCCAAAAATGTAGTTTCAGTGATTACCACTTACCGCCCGAGAGTAGTCAATCTGTACCAAAACACATCAAGAGCTTATTGCAGAGGGAAGGGGTTAGAGTATCAAGAATGTCGGTGTTTCAGATAACTTTGGAAGTTGTGCTTTATGAAATGTAATCGCATGGAAGATGTGCCCCCGGATCAAAGTATTAATCATAATTTTTCTTAATCTTGCAATTTACGATGTACATTCATCTTATAACCTTTACCTGCTTAGAAATACCACTGCATTATCCTGCATGCTATCTATGCAAGCAAAATGCTGAATGGAAATTCAGATTTTAAAAAGAGAAATTTTGTTTTCACCGTAAGAGGAAAGAGGTAAAGCAACAAAGCATTAGCAACATTTGCTGTCTTCACCTAGGTTAAGTTAATGTTGTATCCAGACTGTCCTTTTGGTTAAGAAGTTTCCAGATAACCAAGGAAGGGAGTAAGGTAGTGGGAGGGTGGGTAAGCAGTAACAACTGGTATGGGGCATTTTTAATGATCTTACACTAACGGCAAGAAAGTCCATTCCAACTAATGCATCAATATGTAACTGATTATACTACATTAACCTGGGAGTTTTTCAGAACACAAAGATGAATGTGAAAGGGATTTGGTTTTGTTTTGCTGCCCTGCACTGCTTCAGGAAAACAATATAATCTTTTACTCAGTGAAAACAAGTCCATAATTACACTATTGGAGAGTTCTTTTTCTTTCAGCCAACCTTTCCTTAACCTTTCTCCCCCCAGCAATAGCAACTTTCCATTTCTAAAGAGTCCTGATATGCCTAGTTGTATTAATGTTCTAACTCCATCAACTCTGTAAGAGGGACATTGTTTGGACGGAAACATGAAAGACCATATTCCACAACCCTGTCAGAGGGACCAAGCTTCAAGACTGGACAAAGATTCTTTGTATCGCAACGGGACATCTCAAGTGGGGGTTAGGGCGTGGGGGACCTGCATGATTTCTCAGTCCATCCCTGAAGAGTAAGACTGCTGGCTTTCGAACATTACTTTCTTATTTTTCTAAGAAGGCCAGAAAGGATGTCCATCAGGAATAAGCGTGTACATGCAAATGTACCAAGACACAGCGGGGAGAGAGATTCACCAGGCATCAATCATGGAGCCTCTGATTCTGACACATCCAAAGTACACAGCAGAGCTTATCCATCTGAAGTGTTTCCAACGTCAGCCTCCTAGATGTAATGTAATTATGGTACAAACATATCAGAATCAAAGAGAACGGTTTCACTCTGAGGGCGGAAAGAGAGAAGAAATCAATAAAAAAAATTTTCTTTTACGTTTCTGCTGAATAGCTTACAAATGTAAAATCAGAAAACGTTAACCCTCTCAAGTACCATATTTTATATCCTGTTGCAGGCACTTAAGACTCTCAGTGATTAGATGTGTATATACACACGCCAAATGCTTAAATGAAGTATGTATAAGATTTGCTTTAAAATAATGAGGTGTTAGGGAGGGTGGTGGGTACAGAAAAGGTTGAGTTCATAATTGGGGTAACTGGGTAGGGATCCATTATATTTTCCTATTTTCATAATCTTTCTATAAAAGTATTTTTTAAAAAGATGCATACACTATGCACTAAAATATGTTTGATAACACTTCTGCTCTGAAAAGTGGAAATACCACTTTAAACACTAAACGAGATGCTGGTCCCACACCAGCCATATACTGTACTGCTGTTGGGAGACTAAAAGCCACTGTTTCCGACCAGCTGGGGAAAGATCCACAGCAGGGCTGTTTCCAAAACCCTCCCAAATTACAGCTACCCTGTATCCTGAACATGAGCGGAGAACAAATCTAAGTGGAAAGTTGGTCATTCTGCGAGGAAACAAACAAAATAAGGGATTTGGGGATAAGACCTCACAAGGAGGACCCTAATTCAACACCACAAGCATCCTTATCCGTCGTGCCAACTAGATAAAAGCTCCCGAGGTTATGGAGGGCAAGAAGAGGGGTCCCAAAGCGAACGCGGGCCGCCTCCAGGTTCCAAGCGGACCAGGAGCAGCAGCGCCCAGCGGAAGCCGCCTCCTCTCTCCAGGGCGCACCGCAGCCGGAGAGCCTCCGAACCCAGCCGCGTGCGCCCCATCCCCGCTCCCACCGCGGCCCCACCGCACCCAGAAGGCCAAGCCAGACCAGTGGAGGTGGGAAGAGCCCCACCGGTGGCTCAGGGGCGCCCCCTGAGGTCCAGCGGCGTTGCGGCAACCTCGAAAAACAGAAAGCCGCCGTCTCCCAGGGCTCTGACATTTTAACTTTCCCTGGTTCCAAAGGCTGCTCGCTGCACCCTCTCCAGAGGCACTTTTCCAAAACACAGTCCCTCTTCCCGGCGCCTCACACCATTGCCCCTTCCCATTCCGACACCCTTAGGCTCCGAGGCGAGGGAATGTGCTATTTACCTCGCAGCGTGGGCATGAAAAGAAAATGTGCAAGATGAAAACTGTCCAAGACCCACGAAGGCGGCATCATTGGAGGTCCCATTTTGGATTTCAAGCTTCCTGAGACATCAGGAAAAAGAAAACCATGGCCAACCAACCGGCTGCATACCCGAGCTAAGGAGAACGCCAGACGAGAAATTAGAAATTCCTCTTATTTCGCAAGGCTGCTCTCCTGCTGCCTCCCACTGCCCCCATTAAAAAGCATAACCCTTACAAAGCTCGACCTCACTGTGCACCTGAGCCCACTCAGCCGGCAAGCCCACGGCAAAGAAAGTCTAGAAGAAGCAGATGAGGAACACAAATACTGAGCAACAGTCTTTAAAGGGAGAGAGGGCATTTCTTAAGGGGAAATGTCCATACCGCCCTCAGCCCCGTGGAGGCAGGACCCTGGAAGGCAAACCGCAGGCCTCAGGGCTAGTGCGGGCACCCTCGCTAGCCATCTGAGCTGGGTTTCTGGGCAGTGTCAGGAGCTCCCTGCGGTTCCAGGGGCAGGAGGATGAGCAGAGAGGGTCAAGGGGGTGCGGTAGAAAAGACTGTGCTTTGCCTCTCTACTCCTCGAGGCCACCCCTGTGCTTGCAAAAGGGACACTAGCTGCCACTCCCGGAGCAGGTCCCCGAGGGCAGTGAGAGTGCCCGCGCCCTGTTGCAGGGCACACGATGGAGCTGGAGAACCCGCTGCAGCAAAACGTTGCGCTCAGGCCGCTGGGGGACAGGCGGCTGTGACCAGAGAGAGCAGAAACATCGGGGCACGTTCCTTTTTTCCTTCGTTCAGATAACCCCCACCTCTACGTAGCCAAGAGCTAATGAATGAAAGGGCAGAATAAACGGGGGGTCTCTATCCGTAGGACAGCAAGATAAAAAAGACACCCCCCCCCAAACCTTCTTCCCACCGGTTCCCCAGCTAGGGCAGAGGACGTGGCCTTCAACCCTGAGGAGGGGGCCCAACAGACTCAAACGAGCTCCCGGGTGTAGCTATAGTGGGGGGGGGGAGCCTGCTTGAGAGTCGAGGGAGGCGGCCGCCCTTTGCCCTGCGGGAGAGGAGAGGAAAGAGGGTCGGCCAGTGGAGGGCTGGAAGTGGAGGGTCGCTGAGCCGCACACCGCTACGTGCGGTGATTTATTATCTTCACCAATGGCCAATACTGTTCCCGTCTTAACGCGGCCAGAAAAGAGCGGGTCTAGGTCGGCCAGCCGCGAACAGCCTGCAAAAGGGCAAAGATGAAGGTAGGCAGGGCGCGCGAGACAGGAAAAAATCCGCCCCGGCGCGAACAGCAACCCTGCCGCGGACCACCTCCGCCCCCCGGCGCCCCTACCGGAGCAATCCCGCCGAGCAGAGTTGCAGGGTAAAGGGGCCGCGGGCCGGGGCTGGGGGCCACGATCCCCCTAAACCGCCTGCTCCCAGCCCTCCCACCGCTCCCGGGCCCCCGCGCGGGTGAAGGCTGGCTCGTTCCAGCACGGAAGGGCAGCCCACGTCCTATCCCTGAGCTGGGGTCGCCTCCTGCCCCAGACACGAGAACGCAGGCTGCTCCCAACATCCCCAACCCTCCACAGTCAGCCTCCAGCTTCCATCCTCCTAACACCCTCTTCAAAGGGTCGGGAAGCAGCAAAGCAAGTCCCCCCTCCTTCCAAGCTCCTTCAATCCTCTCGGGGAAGTGGGGCGCACCCTGAGCCCCCCAAACCCAGAGGCATCTTCCCCTGGCCCCAATCTCCTCAATGGCCCCAGAGCTCAAGCTCTTTCGAACGGTGTCGGATCAGCAAAGCGAGCTTTTCTTCCCACTCGGGCTCCCCCAGATCCCCCAAACATGCGCAAGAGTAGACCCCTACGGCCCCCGTCCCCCTTTCCCCGCCAGCTCCTGCTTCCACCACCACCAACCATCAGCCTCCCTAAACGCCGCGAACCAGCGGAGTGGATCCCTCTCTCCTCCCCATGTGCCCGGCCCCCCCTTCACCCTCTGTGGGGTCCCCGGGACGGGCGCCCGAGCTCCGTGCCGCGGCGACAACTCCGCATCCCCCGCGCGCGCCGGCCAGGGCCGGGTCCCCTCAGCGGCCGGCACTCACCGGGGAAGCACACGACATAATGGAGCACGGAACTGGTGATTTTCAGGAACAAAATCCACCAACACGGTTCCAGTAACCTCCGCATGTCCGAAAACGCACATCGAAAAGAGGAAGGCAGGGGGGGTAAACTTGTTGAATAAGTTCTTGCCTCCGTGTGAGCCTCCGCTAAGCCCTGGCTCTTCTGTTCGCCCGCTCTACGGGCCCCCCGCGCTCGGCGGCCCGAGTCCCGCTGGAATCCGGGAAGCCAAGCGCCCCCCGGAAAAAATCTCAAAAAGTGACCGGGAACGCGGAGCCACGCTGGGTACGATCCTCGGCGGAGAAGGGCTGCTTTCCGTTCAAAAAAGAGCAAACCGAAGAGAGCAGGGCGAGTAATCGGCGGACGGCGACGATGCCCTGGGCCCGGGGCAGGCAGAGACCGCAGGCGGCAGCGGCGAGCAGCCGAAGATTCCCAACTTGAGTCGGCGGCGCAGCGCAGCCCGAGAGCCGGCGGGCGGCGGCGGGGCTGAGCGCGGCGCGGCGTCTCCGGGCTTCAGGCAGGCAGCTCCTTCCAGGGCCCGGGGAAGGAAGGAGGCATGTTTGCGAGCGGGGAAGGGGAGGGGAGAGGCGGGGGGAGCGAAGAGCCCCCCAAAATAGAAACGGCCGGAGGAAACGGAGGAAAACACAAAGGATCTCACAGGGGCGCTGGGGCGAGGGCGCCTTCAGTCCATGCTCCTGAAAGTTGTGGCTCCAGCGCAGGCTGGGAAGGAACGAGGAGCGCGGGGCTGGAAACTGGCCATGCCTCCATACAGGAAGTAACATGTGAGCATGGATCCTGGCAGAGACTTTAAAGCCGGCGAGCGAACGAGCAGGGAGCGCGCGGCGGCGGGCGCGGCGGCGCGCGAGCAGGGGCGCGCGGCGGGCACCGGGACGCGCAGCCGGGCCTGCGGGCAGCGGGAGCGCGCTCACTGCGCTCTTAAAGCAGCCGTGCTCAGCTCTCGCTTCAGAGGGGTCTTAAAGCCGGGTTCTCTCCACGCGTCGCCTATGGGACTGCGGGCTCAGCTGAGGCAGTTAGGGGGCAAGGGACGGTTCCAGCCGACTCTCGGAGAGAGGAAGGAGGGCAGATGCCTTCTTGAGCTGGCGAGACTTTGCCAGATTCCAGTTCTGCGAGCTCTTAAAGACGCCGAGCTTTGCGCGGGCTTGAGGAGAGGTCTCCCCTCCGTCCGCATTGCTCGCAGATCCCGTGCCTGTGGGGAGGGGGTTTGGTTCGGGTCTAAGGAGAAGAGAGGGACAGCCGGCTCCCTTCCTTTTTTGGACGAGGGGGTTTCCTGTTCGGCTCCAGCGCCCTAGCAGCGCCGCAGCGGGGCGCGCCCTGCTCAGTCCCCGTTGCTCGCGCCCCCAATCCGGTACATTTCCCCCGCTGGAAACAAAGCCGAGAGGCCTGTGCACTCGGGCCGCGTTGGGATTTTATGTATTTATTTATTTATTTTTCTTTCAGGCTTCCATTGGCCGAGTCGGCGGCTGGGGACGGGGTGGATGGGGAGGGATATCGATCCTAGCCTTGCAAAATCCAGCCCTTCCGATACCCACGCCCTCTTTCCCCTCGCCACGATGGATCTGTGGCGGAGTTTTTCCAACTCGCAGCTCCGCAGAAGGAGGGAAGGTTCCCGCGCTCCGGCTGGGTGGTGGGCAGAGCTCAGGAAGCGTGCCTCTCACCCCCCGCTGGGTGAAAGCAGCGCCGCGGGTTAGGACCGTTTTCCTGGCAACTACCCGGGGAGCGGGTGCCTCTAAAGCAATCCCGGAGAGGCGTCCGGGGGAAATGGGAAAACTGGGCTTATCTGTAATGAGTTTTGTCCCTTGGCTCTCGGTGAGAAGATCTTTATCGCTTAGACTTCTAAGCGTCCTATTTTCTTTTACGCGGGTGCTAAAAGTGGGGGAGGCGGGCTTTTGATTAAACGTGTAATTGAGCCAAAGTAATTTGCCATTTGTAATTTTTCCTAATTTTCCTGCCTCTGTTTAAAAGGCATTCTGACATGTTTTTAACGTGCCCCTGCTGTTTCATCCCACCGCGTAGGGTCCTCCACCCACCCAAACATCCCAACCGGATGCTAGATTTTCAAATAATGTACAGATGTTCGGAGATCCTCCTGCAAGATGTGATTAGGGAAGCAGTTTCACACCCACACTTCCAAAGGAAAATCCTTTGAAAAGTTACGTTTGGGATTACAAACTAATAAAAGCCAGGAAGTTCCCAGGGAGGGCCCACGCTCTATCTTTAGCTAAACAGGGGTGAACACCCCCCCCCAGTGTGGGTAATGACTTTGTTTGCTTTGGAATTTGGTCCTTCCTGGTTTGTTGGAATCCTGACTCCCCCATAAATGCTTGAGGGTCAGTTTTCTTGGGAGAATTGTATTTAAGGGATATCCCTTTGTCAGTAGGAGCTTTGAGAGAGCTTAAAATGACCCCTGCGTGTCTGGCTACCTTACTAAAGAGTGAATGATAAAATCCGTGTAATTTGAATCAGAACAGAACACACCTGGGCGCACCTCCCCAGATGAGTTTCCTCCTTTGCAAAACGTACATAATAAAAACTGCCATTTGTGGACCACCTGCTACCTACCAGGCACCGTGCTGAATTCTTGCACAAAGTGTTCATTCAACAAATTCATTGAGCGCTGAACTGTGCAGGGCATAGTAGGAACACACCCATGAAGAAAAAAGGCAAGGCCTGCGACCTTTGTGGAGCTTACCTTCCAAAGTACAGAATACATTCTCTCACAATCCTTACAAGAGTTCTGCCAGCGGTCGGGATTATTTTCCCTCTTTTATCGACAAAGAAACAGGCTCAGAGGAGTAAAATAATGCTTCCCCCCACTACTTTAGTAGTAGAGCTGAGATTCTGAGACCTGTCTGTCTCTACAGCTTTGCAAAGGCAAAGAAATGATGGTTTGAGGAGACACTGAAATATGAGTGGGAGAAGTGGCTTAGCACTGGGGGAAAGTTCACATGGGTTTGGAGAGTAAATTACCACTACCCGTAGTAGGATGCCTCACACTAAAAATTAATGTTGAATTAGATCCAGGCTGGTGACTGTGCTGGGGCCCTAGGGTCAAGTTTTGCAAACTAATTTTGAAAGCACCTCCCACAACCCAGGCCTTACCAGGCCTCTTAATAAAATAGAAGTTTAAATGATACCAAACAGGATGTCTTTCATTCATGCTACGAGCAATTACAGAACAGGTCATCAGAACATCTCATACATACCAGACACTGTATCAAGTGTTGGGAGCAGAGAATGACCAGGCAATGAACCTGAGAATGCACCCACCTGATGACTACAACCCCCCCCCACAGGAGACATGGGGTGGTGGGGTGAACAATATGGTGAGCACCCCAGGAGAGCTGGTGTCAGGGGCCCTGGGAGTGCCAAAGGAAAGAAGAGATATCCTGTTGAGAAGATAAGGTGCAGAGAGAGGGCTGGTATTGGTAATAAGTTACCCCAAATGTAGCAGCTTCAAACAGTACACGTTCATTATCTCACAGTTCTATAAGTCCAGAGCTGGGGTACAGTGTAACTGGGTCTTGTACTCAGGGTCTCCCTACATTGAAATCAAGGTGTTTGTCAGGGATTCTCATCTGCAGCTCAGGGTCCTCCTCACAGCTCTTTCACATTTGACAGATTTCAGTGCTTTGTATTTGGAGGACAGAGATCCCTATTTTCTTTCTGGTTGTTGGCCAGAGGTAGATCTCAGCTAGAGATCGTCTCCAGGTCCAAGCCCGGCAGCCCTCTCACAAAATGGCTGCTCACTTCTACCAACAGAGAATCTCCCTACAAGGAGCTATGTGGGAGTTTGGGGAGTGACCTCCCATCATTTGGGGCATAAAATATAACCAAATGAAGGGAGTAACCATCCCATCACATTTGTAGTCTATAACCTTTTTAGAAGTGGGGATTATACACCAGGGGGTAGGAATCTTGGGGACCATCTTAAGGTTCTGCCTACCATAGTGCTGGTGGTCTATTTTGAGTATAGACTGATAGTTACAGGTGCTCAGTCTCAAGCCAGTCTAGTCTGATGGGACTTACATCTGATTGACCACGGGCGACTTAACCACTTCTTGCCTCAGTTTCCTCATTCATAAAGAGAGAGTCATAACGGCACCCACTTCTAAATTGAGAAGATTAAAAGGAGTTTAAAAAAGTGAAGTACTGGGAGCAGTGTGGAGGACTTAATAAGCATTTAATAAATGTAAGCTATTACTGTTCTCTGTTCAACAAGCCGATGCAAGAGAAGGTGAATATGTTACTTTCTGCCTGCTCAACTTCCATGTGTTTTCTTCCAGTAACAATGCCCGAGTTTTCCTTTGTACTAATCCCTATGGATGGTCTTGGTCCTTCTTCCTCCAGCGCTATCCTCTGCCTTTCTACCTCACTGGTTCAGCATGGACGCATGTCCCAGCATTGGCCATTTAGAGCATCTAAGCCTCCTGGCCTGATTAGGTTAGTAACAGTTACATGTTTCCACTTGGTCCAATGAATGTCAAACTTCCTCTTGGGTTTGCCAAGTTGGATGACCTTAAGCCTCAACAAAAAAGCAGGGCTCCACTAGGCAAGAGGCTGCTTGAGAATGAAGCTGATACCCAGAGGAAAATGGAGTGGAGAGAGGGAGGCCAACAGACCTCTGGTTTAATCACTTGAGTCCTTGAAGTAAGTCCTACTGGAAGCCAGACCAAACCCCTGGACTTTTCAGTTACTTGGGCTGATAAGTTCCTTTTATTCCCTGTGCCTCTTTGAGCTGGATTTTTATTAAAATGAAAGTAAAAACTTGAAACATGGAGCTGATCGCAAAAGATCAGTAAGATACCCACATTTACTAAAAAAGAAGCAGGAGCTCTTAAAAGTAAGTGATTTAGCCTAGGTGATTGAGGTAGTAAACAAAAAACTCAGATCTACTGTATCAATCATTTACTGTGTAACAAATCACTGGAAACCATAGTAAGTTGAAACAACTGCCTTTTTTTTTTTTACCCTTGATCTTGTAGGCCAGCTATTTCTGCTAGTCATGTCTGAGGTCACTCATGCAGCTCTAGTACCAGCTGCTGGAGCCTCGACTGGGTCCGCCTGGTCCAAGATGGCCTCACTCACATGCCGGCCGCAGTGCTGTTGGCTGGGGCACCTCAGTTCTCGTCCACTGACACTTCCAGCAGCCAGTCTCAGACTTACTCACAAAATCGTCTCAGGCTAGTAAGAATGAGAGTGGACGCTATAAAGTGTCTTGAAATCTAGACTCATCAGTGGCATCACATCACTTCTGTTGCATTTTTTCGTCAAAGCATGTCTTAAAGTCCCAGTTCAGAGAGAAGGAGAAACAGACTGTGGTTCTTATGGGGAGGAGCAGCAAACTCTCCTTGCAAATGGGGTATGAAAACAAGGATTAGAGGAATGGTGGCCTTTGCTAACAATCTATCTACTGTTAAAACTGGATGATGTCTGTAGGTTGAATTGTGTCTCCTCCCAAAATGAAATGTTGAAGTCCTAAGCCTTAGTACCTAATTCTTGGTACCACAGAGTATGATGTGAACTTGGAAACAGGGTCTCTACAAAGGTAAGTGAAAATGAGGTCATTAGAGTGGGCCCTAATCCAATAAATAGGTGTTCTTACAAAAAGGAGAAATACAGACACAGACAAGTACAGAGAAGACAATGTGAAAACATATGGGAACTAGATGGCCATATGACTAAAATGACACATTTATAAGCCAAGGGATGCCAAGGATTGATGACAAATACCAGAAGCTGGAAAGAAGCAAGGAAGGCTTTTCCTACATGTTTCAGGAGGGGCATGGCTCAGGCAACACTTTGATTTTGGACTTCTAGCATCCAGAACGGTGCAGCAACAAATACTGGCGTTTTAACCTACCCAGTTTATAGTAGTTTGTTAGACCAGCTCTAGGACACTGCAGAGGCCATTAAACTTTTCCCCTTTGATTGTTTTCAGGATAGACTAACCACACTTGTGATTGTGTTTTCAACCTCACAAGTGAAGCCTTACAAAACAGTAACAATGGAAAGCCTCTTGTAGTCCTTCAAAATTTGGGGGGAATGTTTATTTAAAGGTAAAAGAAATAAAGACAGCAAAATACTGAAAAATGTAAAAAAGAAAAATCTCAAAGACCTCTAATAATGATTCTTGTCATTACACAGTGCCCTGTATTTAGCAGTCTAAAGATAATGAACAAGTAGTAGAACTATTTCAATAGACTATTTAAAAGTAGAATTAAGCGGTGCCTGGGTGGCTCAGTTGGTCAAGCAGCTGCCTTCGACTCAGGTCATGATCCTAGGGTCCTGGAATCGAGCCCCACGTCGGGCTCTCTGCTCAGCAGTGAATCTGTTTCTCCCTCTGCCTCTGCCACTCCCCTTCACTCATTCTCTCTCTCTCAAATAAATAAAATCTTTAAAAAAATTATAAAAATAAAAGTAAAAAAATGACTGATAAAGCTGTTTTGGTAACAAGTAAGAGAAGCACCAAGCGAACGAACTAGAACAAAGAAAGGAAGTTATTGATTTATATCACTGGTAGGAAGGTTAAAGCTTTGGGAAAAACTGTATCCAGGTTGTCCGATGATGGCTCCAAATTTCCTCCAGAGCTCTGGTGACTCTACTCACCTTTCCTTTGACTTCCTTGTCTGGCTTCTGGTGATACCTGGTCTCAAAGAGAGATCTTTCCCAATGTCCATATCGACTCCCCAAAATATATTTTGATTGGCCTGGTTTGGGCCCTATACACACTCAGCCTGGACTGGGGTTATGGACTTGACAAACCTGGTGGTAGAGGCAAGGCTTACTTTTGATTTTTAGCACATTAGAAGAATAAAGGATAGGAGAAGAGTAGACAGAAAAAAAAAAAAAGCTATAATCTCATGTAAGCCTTGATAACAGTCTTCTAAGGTGAGAACTATTATTGGATTTTTTAAAGAAGTAAAAGAAATAGAAGTAAAGAAGTAAAAACTAAGACATCAAAAGGTTGGGTAATTTGAAGTAAGGCTACCCTGGACTGCAAAATAAGGCAGGGCTCAGTTGCTGGAGGACCCTAGGCTCAGAAAGTAAGTCTTGAAGCCCAGTTACTAGACCTAAATGCTAAACCCAAAGCCAAAATCATAATAACACGATTCACACACATCGTAGGCCCAGAGTAATATGAGATAGTGATAACAATTCACTGGCAAGAATCTTCATCACAGGGGCGCCTGTGTGGCTCGGTTGGTTAGGCGACTGCCTTTGGCTCAGGTCATGATCCCGGAGACCCGGGATCGAGCCCCACATCGGGTTCCCTGCTCGGCGGGAAGCCTGCTTCTCCGTCTCTCACTTCCCCTGCTTGTGTTCCCTCTCTCGCTGTGTTTCTCTCTGTAAAAAAAAAAAAAAAAACTTAAAAAAAAAATCTTCTTCACAGTATTTCCAGTTAAAAATTGGAAGAAAAAAAAAGTGAATTTCAACTACTGCAGTTCAATTAAATAATCATATACCTATCTAGTAGAATATTATGCTCTATTTAAAATGATGCTTTTGAAAGTTAACGTGTTAAAAGCCACGGTTGTTTTCACAGACATAATATTTTCCACAATTGCAAAAAGTAAGGAGACTTCAAATAAATATGAAATATGTGAAACCAATGGATTTAAGTTTTCCGTTTAGGATTTTGTTAGTGAAGGAAGATCCTAAATTTTTCTGAAAGGGCTGTTTTTGCCACATATGCAATGTTTCAGCAACCTAACTCCCTAAATAAGTAAACAACAAAAAAGGAAGGAAGGAAAGAAGAATAGAAGGAAGGAAGGAAGGAAGGAAGGAAGGAAGGAAGGAAGGAAAGGAGGAAGGAAGGAAGCAGTGAGTTCGAGCTTAGAAAATAAATAAATAAATTTCTAAAACAGAGATAATCAGTGTCAACTATACTTGAATTAAAAAAAAGAATAAATAAAATACAATACCTAAATAATAAATAATAAATAAAATAATAGAGACATATTCATGAAGGATTATGGGAAAGCAGTGTCTGCCATTAGGGGAAATGGGTTATTTAAAAAGAGAGAGAGAGGCAGGCTAGCAAAATGGCGGAGGAGTAGGAGACCTAAATTTTGCCTAGTCCCAGGAATTCAGCTAGGTGGTTATCAAACCGTTCTGAACACCTACAAACTCAACAGGAGATCGAAGAAAAGAATAGCAGCAACTCTATGAACTGAAAAGTGACCACTTTCTGGAAGGTAGGGCATTCTGAGAAGTGAATCTGAGGTGATATTTCAGGAGATAGAGTGTGGAGGGGGGGGTGA
>PITA01027530.1:5375-20800 GCA_004023965.1 Spilogale gracilis | reverse complement strand
CACGTTTGCTAGCATCAGGCACCATGTTCATGGGTTCATGGGTTCACCACCCTGCCTTTCCTACTGGCCGGCTCTTTCTTGGTCCCAGCTGAGTCCAACATAAAGCAGATCGCAGCTCCTGCTGTCCTCCGTTCTAGAAACCCACACCCGGGCACTCCGCTTCAGCTAGCCTTGGAGCAATGCTCACGTCCCCCTGGTGGGAGGCCTGTTCACCTGGGCAAGCCCTCCCCTGGGACAAGAGCCCGCCTTCCAAATCCCACCTGAGTGATCTTACTACCACGTCCCCCTGTCCCCCACGTCCATAAAGCCTGGCCCCCCAGCCCCACCCAGACACACGAAAACAGCTGCAGTCCTCAGGAAGCCCAAAGCCTTAGATGGCACCCTGCCATCCACTCGGGGACAGCTCCCTGACCGCCAAGTCCTGTCTGGCATCCCTCCTTCGGCAGTATGCAGTCTTGCCCGCCCCTCCACAGTCCCCTTCTGACCCAGAAGAGGGTCTGCCTCTGCTGGGGCCCTCCCACACCCTCCACACCTCCGTTCTGCACATCTAGAGCCTTCGCCACTTTACCTGCCGTCCCTTCCCCTTCAAGAACCGCGGAGGTTCCAGATGGATTTCCCGCAACGCGAGGCCCCTCGAGTGAGACCTCATTTGCCCATAGCAAAAAGAAGAGACAACCGGAAAAACATAGGATTGAAATCGGCCCCCAGCTTGCCATGTGGCCTTGGCCCGTTCCCCAGTATCCGGCAGCCTCAGTTTCACCGTCTGTGCAGTGGGGGTTAGCGGTGGAAGCCAGGCGTCCGGGAGAGCTGAATACACGAACGCGTGCCAGACATCTAACAACAGTGCCTGACGTGCGCTGGGAACTCAAGAAATATGAGTTATTTTTATTATTCCTCAAGTTCACGGAAGATTTCCTCCCACCATTTGCTTTCTCTGAATGAACTCCAGCTTCCTAATTCCTGCGAGAAAGGCAGCGAGCAGCACTGGAAGAATGAAATGTCTAAAGGACGTATACTTGATGCTGAGTAATTTCCCCAGGAATTCCCAAGGAGCCCCACGGAGGCGGCCACACGAGGGCTCATCTCACGCCAGCTCCTCGGGCTCGCTGGCCCTACACAGAGGACTCTGTCAATTAACTCCGTCTCCGCGGCTAATCAGAGTAAATCGTTAGCCGGCTGCACAATCATCCGCGCATCAGTTGCCAGAGCTGGGGCTGCCTCTGCCTGTTCATTTCACGGGATTCACGAAAAGTTGTCCTTTTGAACTAGTGTGGTTTCTGGGTGTTGATGGCAAGCCTATTAGCACAGACACTGTAATAATGAATTGAAATTTACATCGTGTGTAATCTCATTAATTGTCCGATCATATCAGGTTTGACAGTCTTAATGCATTACTAAGGGAAAATAGTCTAATACATGACATTAAAGATCTTATCAAGGTTAATTTGCCTTAAAATGTACTTACTACATAATTCTTCATTCATTTTAGACGCTGTGATTTAAACACATGGCAATTTGAATGGGTTGGGAGGTATCCACACATACCCACAAGAGTCCAAGAGGCACTCCTCACCTCTTGGGGGAGAAGGGAGGACTGGAGATAACTACAATTTGGAACCACCGGGGGAATTTTTCAGCTCTGCCCTCATGTGCTGTGTGACCTTGGGCAAAATGCTGGACCTCTCTGGTCCCTGAGTTCCTCGTATGCAAAGGGTTATGGGAACCCCTACCTCAGTGGATTGTCGTGAGGCTGAGACAGGTACACAGATGGCCCAGTAGAACGCCTGTCGCATGGTAGGTGCTTTTTATTCTTATTCACTATCACATCCTCAAGAGCTGGCCCAAGGTGTGGCACATAGGAAGTCCACTGTAAATGGATCCTGAGTGGCCAAGGACTCCATGCTCGACAACAGCTAAGTCAAGGCCAAATCAAATCCAAAGAGTAAGGGAACCTAGGCCAGATACCACCTCAGATAGTGACCCCAAGTGGTCCCAAACAGGGGAGACCAGCGGGAGTTGACACTTCCTTCAGGGAAAACGCCTTACCCCAATTCAATTCTGTTCAAGAAACACAGCTGCCTAGTGGGGTTGGGTCACAGCTGTCCTCCAGCATTAAATTATTTCCAAATGTTTGTAAGTAAAGACAGTGCTGCATGATAGGAATAGTGATAACCAATATTAATATACTATTATAATCATAGACATGATCTTTACTCAATCGGCCAACAGATGTTTACAGCGTGCCTACAACTCCACGCAAGCTATGTGTTAGGTGCTGCGTAGGACCGAGGGGATTTGATATGATCCCTGGCCTCACAGAACTTTCAAGAAGTTAAAATATAGTTTGATGAATGTTATGATGGAGAAAATACAAGAAGCCATAAGAACTCATGGCAAAAGAAACTAATGCCATCTGAGATCTGGGAAGACCTCCCTGAGGAAGGGACATTGAAGTGAGGCTGAAGGAAGAGAAGGAGAATCAATCCTTCAGGAAGATATAAGTACAAATGTTTATGCACCTAAAAACACAGCCCCAAAATACATAAAGCAAAATGGACAAAATTAAAAGTAGAAAAAGATAATTTGACAATTAAAGTAGGAGATTTCAATGCCTCACTCTCAGTAATGTTTGGCACAACAAGGTAGAAGATCAGCAAGGTTACAGAAGACCTGAGCAGCATTATCAACCAACCTGACCTAATGCACATTTATAGAACCCTCCACCGAACAGCAGCAGAAAACACATTCTTTTTCAGAACACAGGGAACACTCCTCAGGACACATCACATGTTAGGTGGTAAAGCAAGTTCTCAACACGTATAAAAAAACTGAAATCATACAAAATATGTTCTCTGACCACAACAGAACTAAATTAGAGATTACAACAGAGAGAAATTTTAAAAACCTTCGGGTATTTCTAAAATAAACAATCATTTCTAAAAATCCCATCAAAGAAAGAAATCACAAGGGAAATTAGAAAAGAACTTTAACTGAATGAATACGAAACACAACACATCATAATGAATGGAATGTAGCTAAAGCAGTGTGAAGAGGAAAATCTGTAGCTTTAAATGCTTATATTAGAAAGGAAGAAAGACCTAAACTCATCTAAGCTCCACCTCAAGAAGCTAGAAAAAGAAGAGCATATCAAACCCAAAGTAAATAAAAGGAAATAATAAAATAATAAAAATAATAATAAAAACAGAGCAGACATAAATAAAGTAGATGGCAGGAAAATAATGGAGAAAAATCAGTTAAACCAAAAATTGGTTCTTTGAGATAATAAATAGAAATGGTACACCTTCAGCTAGACTGATTTGGAAAAAAGAGAAAGAACTGGCCAGAGAAAAGATAAAGATGAAGGAAGAAGGAGAAAGAAAGTGTTCCAGCCAGAAGGACCAACCACAGTGAGGGCCTGGAGATAAGAGAGGATGGGGGGCACAGGGTGGGGGAGAAGGTCACTGAAAATGTTACACTCTCAGCGTGCTAGAGCTCCACCTCTAGGATAACAAGCCATTATTTGAAAGTTTTAAGCGGAAAACACACAGCATGGTCAGATGTGTTTAGGGCCCTTACAGCCCCCAGATGGAACAGGCTTGGAGATCAGCCTTAGATCACGTAGCTGGCCAGCAGCACCAAGAACGGTGCTTGGCTATTCCATCCAATCGCTCCGGGCAGAGCACTGGACAGGGCAGCCAGGAGAGACTCCCACATCACCACCTGTCATCGGAGGCTGCTGGAAATTGACGGGGCTCCCGGCCAAGCTCTGTCCAAACAGTGCCTTCCAACAGAGCCATGACTGTTCTAAATCGACAGAGGTTAGGTTTCTGCTATCCTGATGTCCTATGCGATCTATGCTCTTTCAACTTTATATCCGTTTCCAGGTACCCCCAACTCAGTCTTTCCTGCACGGCACATCATGATGTTTTCGGAACAGATGCCAAGCAGAAATAAATACCACAGACTCCGCTCTTTGGAACACGCTTCTGCAGCTCCAAGATTTCCCCTGAAAATTGGGCCCCAACATGGTGTGAGGGACAGTTTTATCACAGGACAGCATCCCCACCCATCCTCACCGAACCCATCCAAATTCCTCAAGGAAAGTCGCAGTGCACAGCCCATGCTCCCTGCCACAGACCAGAGAGCAAGCAGGCGTCCCCAGGTCCCCAGCCAGTCCTCAAAGTTCCCGTCAGTGCCCCGCTGTGTCTGCGAACAATGCCATCAGACGGGTTCACGCCGAGCACCGCCGTGCGAGCAGGGTGGGCCCGGGCCAGACCCTTGGCTTCCTCCCAGGGTCCACGTCTCCGTGTGTGTCCTAAGGGCAGAGTCACATGCCTGGAAGGCACTGCGAAGACATCAATGTCCCTGTCCCCAGCACCCCTTTCGCGCACGTGCCCCTGGCATCCACCCGAGCCACGCCGGGCCCCGCAGCTGGGCAGAGACCCCGGCTGGCACCCAGGAAGAGGAGCCGTGGCCCTCAAAGTAGTTGCCTCTTCTTTCCGCCTCGGCAACTGCAATTTATAGCTGAATATACCAAATTAGCTCGGTCTCCCGGCTAACGGCTCTGAGGCTTAACGACCATCACAATCACTGCCCACGTCAGCGGCCAATTACCCGACTTGGCACCATTCTTCAAGGCTGATTAGTGTATGGGAAACTTTATAGGGCACACTTCATTACCCGGGCTCCAGAAACCCCGGAGGGAGGGGCCTGGGCGAGTACAGTGGGCTCAGGAAGGCCGAGCAGGTGGGTCCCCGGATCCCCCCCCCCCAAGGGCAGCAGGACACCTCCTGGTAGAAAGGCAGCCCCTCCGCATGGGCCCGCACAGCGCCCACTCGTTGGCTGAGTGACAGAGGAAACTCCTCCCGGCTTACTCATGGGGGACTGGCTACAGAATCTGCGAGGCCAAATGCAAAGTAAAGATCAGGGCTCTTGGCTCAACCAAAGTCAGGATCGCAGCAGCAACAGGAAAGCAAACGGGGGACCCCCTGAGCTCTGGGTCCCGCGCCACAGCTCCTTCGGGCCCCCTACGAGCAGCCCCAATGGTGGGTCAGGATGTAGCCCCTCAAGGCTGACTCACCTGCAGCAAAAGCTTTGGGTCACAGTGCCCTAGCCCGCTTTTGCACATGGGTGCCCCCCCATCCCCAAGGCTGAGAAAACGCTATTGAAAATCATCATGAGCAAGGCTCAGCCACGGGACGGGGAGAGGAGGGGCCCGGGGCAAGAGAGACGCCCCTCAGCCGGTGACCCCGAGGAACGCTCCCAGAAACGGAGGGACAGAAGAGAGCAGCACAGGAAGGGAGTGACCCCATCACGCGCTGTCACCTGCCCATGAGAGCAGGGTGCTCTCTGCTCCCAGCAGGAGGTTGGCCTGGACCCTGGAGGGCATGGCGTCAATGAACAGCGGTGGCCCTTCAGACCAGCCACGTGGAGACCGCCTTCTCCCTTCCTCGTCTGGGCGGGGCCCCAGGACCCCAGCTCTGCCCTTCTAGCCCGTGGTCCTTCCCAGGCCACTTGCGGCCCCACTGCAGGGGATCTCCCTGCCCTCCCCTGACCGTTTGGGGGTACGATGTGAGGCTGCAGGGAGAGTCCATGTGGGGAGCGGGAGAGGCCAGGAGCCGGCCCCTGCCAGGCCAGGACTGGGACTCCCGGCCCAGCTTCTCTCAGCATGTGGCTGCCCGGCTCCCGGCTGGGGGATGGGTACCCATGTTAGAAGGGCCAGGACTCCCTCAGGGGGTCGCTCAGTGGATGCTCTGCTTTTTTTATTTTTATTTTTTTTTAAAGATTTTATTTTATTTATTTGACAGAGAGAGATCACAAGTAGGCAGAGAGGCAGGCAGAAAGAGAGGAGGAAGCAGGCTCCCTGCCGAGCAGAGAGCCCGATGCGGGCCTCGATCCCAGGACCCTGAGATCATGACCTGAGCCAAAGGCAGAGGCTTTAACCCACTAAGCCACCCAGGCGCCCTTTTTTTAATTTGCAAATGACTTTCTAGCCCCGAAAGCAGTTCCTTCCGAAGAGGGGTGGCATTTTGGCCAGCGGGCTCCGGACTTGGGTCTTGAGGCCATGCGGGAAGCGGGGGGCTGAGGGCTCAGCATGCGGCCCAGGGCGGGTCATCACACAGACTTACTGGGATGAAGCACACAGAGCCCGGCCCACAGGCCACACCCATGCGTGACCCTGCCACTCACAGGCCCTCCCCGGGTCCTAGCTCCCCTGGGAGGAGCCGGGCCTGGCTTTCGCTTGTTCAGAGACTGAGCGGACATGGCACGCCACCGGCCATGCCACCTCCTCGTGTTTGAGCGGCTGGGCCCAGCCCCGAACAGGAAGGACACACACAGCCCGCTGTGCGACTTCCCTGAGACTTGCCTGCATGAGGAGTGCGGGCAGCTTCCTCGCTGTCCGGACCCCAGGCCACCCCCGAGAGACGGCGGTCCAGTCTTTCCCAAAGTGGTGGGATTCCAGCATCCACCCCTTCGGCTAGGGTGTGATGACTCCCCACACACACACTCCTCGGGGCTTCACTCTCCCTGGGACTCAAAGCTCGAAGGCAGAATCCATGTGCCCCAGCCCATCCCCCAAAAATGCTCATGGTGGGGCCGGTATACAGTAGGTGCTAACAAAGGCTGGTGAGCATGGTGGTCTGTACCCCAGCTCCCACAGTCCCACATACAGGTCCACGAAACGGAAGATCTCCCAACCAGGACAAGGATGAGGATGAGCTCCCCCGCATTACACCGTGGGGGGCCCCGAGGATACCACGCGGAGGAAAAGAACCCGGTCACGGAAGGACACGCACCGTGTGATTCCACACACGTTACCTGTCCAGGACAGACTAATTTCTGGTCAGTGGCTGACAGGGTGTGGGAGGAGGGGGTCTGTCTGTTGCTTTCCACTCGGGCTGCTAAAACCGAGCACCCCAGCCTGGGCCCCTGGGCCAACAGACGCCCACTTGCTCACGGAGTCTCTGAGATCAAGGCGTGCAGGTGGGGCTGGCGGTGAGGACCCGTGCCTGCCCGCCGATGGCCACCTCCTCCCCGCGTCCTCACGCGACAGACAGACACAGCGCTCCAGCGTCTCTTCCTCTTCTCGGGAGCGCTGATGCCATCCCGGGGCCCCAGCCTCGGGACCCCTAAACCCGTCATCCCCAAAGACCTCCCCCACCCCCAAATACCATCCCCACTGGGAGTTAGGGCCTCAACACGGGAATCTGGGGGACACAATGCAATCTGCAGTGAGCGGGGAGGGGCTGCTTAAGGGGCACAGGGTTTCCCTTTGGGGACATGAAAATGTTTGGGGACTAGAGAGAGATGGTGCTTGCCCAGCACCGTGAGCGTGCTAAACACCAGCGACTGTTCCCTTCCTAGCGGCTCACGGTGTGGTCTGTGAATTGCAGTCTCCATAAACTGGGAAGGTTAAGCAAGCCCCGCACCTGGAGGGCTCGGCACTTCCTGGGCTCCGGGAACCATCGAGCTCCTACTGAGCCCTCCTGCTGCAACTTCAGCTACTGTGTGTGGGTACTGAGCACCACCTGTGTGCCAGGCCCTGCCCCAGGATGATCAAGTGGGCAAGAAAACAAACTCTCCTCCCAGGAAGCGCAGAATCCAGCTGAAAGGACAAAATGGGTCCACAAACAGCCAACACAAGAAGACGAGCCAAAGTGAGAAGGGGTGGGGGAGTTCAGGGCTAGAAGAGTCCCTCCATCTGTGGGACCAGGCAGACTTCCCAGAGGAGGTGCCTTGGACAGACAGAGGGGAGAAGGACAGTCCAGAGAGAAGGACCACTTGTACAAAGGTCCAGAGGCTAGGTCGGAGGATTCTATAGAAGAACTGACCAGCTTCCCACAAATGGCCCCAGGGGTCAACCCCTTGCCGTGGGCCTGCTTCCATTTAACAAAGGTTTCCTGTGCATGGACTGCGTGCCGGGCCAGGAGCCAGGGACTCAACCCAACACTCAGCAAGACCATCCTCTTAAGCTGTGCGTTATTTTCCTTTCTAAGAAGTGAGACCATTTCCTCCTCGCTCCTCATGATTCCTTTGTTGTTCATGGCCACGGCCTGCAGGTAAGGCTTGTTCCAGCTGCTCTGACCATACAGTAGGGAAGAGAGTAGAGAGAGCCAGAGACAGGGTTCAGGAGGGAAGAGCAACTCCTCTCGGCTGCAGACCTCAGACTGCATCAACTGAGGAAACTTTGCCACTCCTAAAGCCATCATCGGATATAAGGTCTGTCCTGTGTCTTATTTCTCAGCTGGTCGGGAGCTCTGGTTGGGAATGGGGATGTCACTGGAGGCCTGGATGTGTCATCTCTGGCCACGGCCGGGCCCTCCCCTCTCCGGGCCCCAGAATGGCGAGTCACGATGAGAAGGAGCCGCCAGTCGCATGGTTGTTTGTGGGTGCTTGGTCTCCACTCAGGGTGGGTCCTCCCTGAGATCCTTGCTCTAGACGCTTGGGCCTTAGAAGACATTCCTCTCAAGACTTCCCACCCCTCAGAATTACAAATGGAAATGTCTGAGCTTGTCTTGATTTCTCTTGATTTTTATGGGTTCAACTGTGCCCCCCAAAACTCCTCTTCGAGCCCTCCCCTGCTGGTCCCATGGAATGTGAGCTTGTGCGGGGACGGGGTCTTACCAAGGCCATCAGGTCCCCCATGTTACAGGTGTCCTCACGAGAAGGGGCGATTCGGAGAAAGACACACAGGGGTGCACCACGTGAGCACAGGGTGGAGATGGGGTGAGATTTCTACAAAGCAAAGAACGCCAAGCTTGCCAGCAAGCCCTCGTCAGCGCGGGGAGAGGCTGGGACAGCTTCCCCCTCCCAGCCCCAGGAGCAAGCAACCCTGCCAAGATACCGACTCTGGACTCCTGCCTCCAGAGCCATGAGACAGTAGATGTCTGTTGTCTAAACCACCCAGCGTGCGGTACTTTGTTAAGCCGTCCTGGCACATTCATCCACCCCAGGCGCATTTCGGTCTGGGGTCGCTGTTCCCGGGCCATGTGACAGCTGCCCGGTCCACCGCCCTAACACCTCTGGCCCTGGGGACGGCGGCTTCTCGAAGAGAGCATCTGGACGGAACAGGCGAACACGCACCTGGGCTTCCCCGGTAGATGGAACACTCCAGCCCCCAGCCCCATGCGGCCCACAACCCACATCCTGGCCCCAGCAAAAGGACAAATGGCCCCCAGGGTCACGCACGAGACACCCAAGGCACAGATGCCAGATCAGCTGGGAGGCCCCTCCCGGCAGGGTCTCCACGAATTTCCAGGCAGGCCTGGGGGCCTCCGAGGGGCTGCAGGCGCCCCTGGCAGACTCCACCCTGCAGAAAGCCTGGACAGGGGTTGCTTGGCCAGGAGGGAATCCTCGTGTTTGCAGTGGAGACAAATAGCTCCTAGCGCCCGCCCGGGGGCAGCAGCTCCAAACCCGCCGAGCGGGCCAGAGGAATTGTAAGCAATTACAGCAGCTGTCTAGTGTCTTGTCACTTGGGATTAATTAAATGGCTCCCAACTGTGATTGAGGCGGCACATAAAATATTTTAAAATTAATTTTTAAAGAATGAATGAGGGCATTAACATTTTACGTGCTAGCTGAGCGATGGGACTGCAGGGGGTGGGGGGCGGGCTACAGAACGAGCACTGGCCCAGGAGCTCCAGAGCCTCTCGTCTGGCCCCAGCTGCTGACCGGGCCTCAGTTCCCCCAGGACAGAGGGGTGTAGAACACACTATCTCTTAGTGCACGAGCTCTGTTCAGCACCGTTTAGACAGCCCCGCGTGCTAGTCACTTCCTCTTTTATTCTTCATTCATTCTCCCTGCAAGCACGGCGTCCCGGCCCTAGGGTGGCAGGACGGGAAGGTGGGAGGGAAGGCTGCAGGGCCAGCTCACACAGGAACCTGCTCAGGAACGTGGGCTTCAGTTCAGCTTTGGCCGAGGGCGCTGGGATCCCTGACCTTCTACCCCGTGACCCCAGCAACCAGCCTCACATCACTGGCAGGGTGCAAAGCAGACCATGTCACTGTGGGCAGAGAGCCCTTCCGGGGCTCCCCTCCGTCCTCAAAGCCCAGGCTCCACTTGGCCAGCTGCCTGACCTGCCGAGTTCTCCAAGGAGCCAGCTTCCCTCCCACTACAGGGCCTTTGCACTGGCGATTCCTGCTGCCGGGAACGCCCCCTCCCGACTTGGTCTGAACTAGCAGTTATCCTCCCGGACTGTGGTCCTAGCCCTTCCCACACGCCCAGCACAGAGCAGGCTTTAGGAAATCCTGGTGAGAGAACAAATGCACAAACAAACGAAGTCTTTAGCTCTCAAGTCCTTCTATTCCCAGCCTGCTGAGGAATCTGCCCTAGGGGAGTCCTGAGGCTAGGAGGGACACGGACGGGGGGCTCCGCTGTGTGGAATTACATCTTGTCAAACTAAGCCAGTCTCTCTCTTGTTAGGAGTACTTATTAACTTCCTACTGTATGCCCAGCCCTCCGACACACCTTGCTACTGAGCTACGCCATAAGGGTAGTGATTCAGCCTGCTGGTCTGGATCTTCTCGGCCCAGGACGAGGCCCTGCAACCCTCTCTCCACCCCGTGCTGATGGGGGGCCGCAGGCATGAGGGGTTCCCTTGGGGGAACACAGCACTCACAGGGAGGAGGGCTTAGCCTGCCCCCCCGGAGAGCCCCCCACCCAGTCAGTGCCGGGGCACGTCACTAGACCCCCTGCGGGGGATGCTGTCACCTCCCTTCTGTCTACAGAGCAGGGAAGTCACAAAAAGGGGGAGTGGGGCCTCATGCTATTCTAATCTCTTCCCGGAGGAGGAGGGGTCCATCCCCTCCTGGACTGGAGGACCTTTCGCCTCTGAGGCCTGCTGTCCGCCCTGAGATGACCTCTGGATCAGGACACAGGACAGGAAGCTGTCACCCGTCTGAGACTCTGGGTGGGGACATGGACCCAAGTGCCACATAAATGCTGACTCGGCGCCACCTTCCAAAGGAGGAAGCCAGGTGCCACCAGCCCGTCCAGCAGGGGACAGAGTAGAGCTGGAAGCCAGGTCATCTAGACGGATGGGCCGCTGGGGCCTCATCCAGAGCCCCCACTCCACACCAGGCATCCCCCTGCAGCAGGTCAGTGGCTCGGCCCACCCCACTGGGAACCCGCCTGCTCGTCAGCCTCCCTGTGTGTGAAATGGGCTGACATGAGCCCGGGAGTTGGGCCGGACTTCAGACCCCCGGGGGCTGCTTGTGGTTGGGACAATGGTTGCTGATGGACCCTTCTGGAAATTTCCAGGGGACTGCCTCGGGCAAGACACAGTTGCTGTCCTGAACTGCCAGATTCTGAGCAGAGAAGATGAGCGTGCACGTGAGGACAGGAGGAAGGCAGAGCAGGGAAGCCCAGGGAGGCCCAGGGAGGCAGGGCACCGTGGGAGGGCAGCTCTGGGCAGGCTGGAGGTCTGAGGGAGTCTGGAGGAGGAATTTCCCTCATGCTCTGGTTTTCTACAAAACATTTGGGTCATCAAAGCCTCTCCCTCCCTTTTAAATTCCTGTCCCTCCCCAGGGAAGGTGCAGGGTAAAAACACGTTTCTTTCTCTTTTTCTCTCCCGGACTAAGCCAAGACCTATGCAAAGACCACTGCTGGGACTTCTGGAGATGGAACTCCAAGACCATGGAGATGAGACGTGGCAGGGGCGGGGAAGGGAGGGGGGGGTCACGTAAGAATTTCCAGGACTTCCGGAACTTTGAGCAGGAACATGGGCCTGACCTTGGAAGCGCCTCGCTCTGGGCGCTGCCGAATCAGAGCCGAAGAGCTGCCTTCCGTGCAGAACCCTCCACATCGTCCCCACTGCCACCGCATCTCATTCCAAGCCCTTGGGCTGGCAGAATGCATCTCAAGTCACATCCTTAGCTTTACTCGGCTGCTCGGCACCCCCCACTCCTAACCCCCAGGCACAGAGCACTTCTCTCTCTTCCCAGAAAATGCCTGACAGTCCAACTCATGCTATTCTCTCCGCCAGGAATTCCTACCCCCACGAGCCCCACCGGCCAACACCCACCCAACCTACAAAGCGTGCTCAGTGTCACCTCTTCCAAGAAGCCTTCCTGAGAATGGCCTAAAGAACAAGTCCCTCCCACCGTGTGCCCCAGGGCACTTTGCCCATGCCACCATCACAGCCTGACCATGGTGGATGTGTTCCTACCTCCCACAACAGATGGTGAGCTCCAAGAGTGCAGGCACCATGTCCAACTCTGCTTTGTGTCTCCAGCTCCTTGGGCACATCTCAGCTTTGAATCCCCTATTTGTGGCCCTGGGCATGTGGCCTCCAATAAGAACCAGTGAGGTCCCGTTCGTCCTACCCAGCTGAGCCCAGGACTCCTGTGCATCTGCTAAGGGCTTCAAATCACCCTCAAATAAAGGTTCAGCCATGAGACTATCACTCACTCACCTATCCACCATCCATCCCTCCAACCATCCATCCATCCACCCACCCTCCTGTCCTTCCATCCATCTATCCATCAAATCATCAAATCACCTACCCATCCTTCTTTCCTTCCATCCATCCATCCATCCATCCCTCCAACCATCCGTCCATCCACCCACCCTCCTGTCCTTCCATCCATCCATCCAATCGCCTACCCATCCTTCTTTCCTTCCATCCATCCACCCATCCAGTCATTCTTCCATCCATCCATTCACTCACCCATCTTTCCATCCATCCATCCATCCACCCACCCTCCTGTCCTTCCATCCATCTATCCATCAAATCATCAAATCACCTACCCATCCTTCTTTCCATCCATCCACCCATCCAGTCATTCTTCCATCCATCCATTCACTCACCCATCCTTCCATCCATCCATCATCCACCCACCCACCCATCTTTCCATCCATCCATTCATCCATCCACCCTCCTGTCCTTCCATCCCTCTATCCATCCATTCACTTATCCATCCTTCTTTCCTTCCGTCTTTCCACCCACCCACCTACCCATTCATCCAACAAATGTTTCTTGAGCACCTACTATGTGCCAAGCTCTGTGCTAGACCCAAGGACACAATGAACATAACATCCAAGTCCCGGCCCTCACAGAGCTCACAGTCTTAAGGATTTGACAAACACCAAGTAAGGTACCAACGATGGGATTGAGGGTCTACAGGGAGACTGGTGGAATCTGAGGGATTAGGAGAAGGAGTCATAATTGGCCAAGGGAAAGGGGAGGAAGGGGTCCCAGGTGAAGGAGCCAGTACACAGCTCAGAGCAAGGCTGAACAGGAGGGGAACCCCAGGGGAGCTTCTGTAGGGCTGTTGGGGGAGCAGGGCCGGGTCTAGGGTGTGGAAAGCAAGGCAGCTCAGGCTGGAGAGCTTCACTCTGGCACCATCCAAGGGAGAACCTGCGTAGATTGTGTGTACGGGACGGTTCAGCCTGGTCAGCTCAGGGGTGAGGAGTGGTAGGAGTAAGATAATGGGGGTCTCAAGCCTCAGTCCAAAGGCAGTCCAAAGAAGGTGCTGGAGCTGGACGGTGTCGGGTCATCTGTGGTTTTAGGACGCTCCCTGGCTGTGTGGAGGCCAGTCCAAACGGGCGGAGATGGGGGACAGGGAAATAAGCCCCAATCCTGCCATGCCTACCTCCTGAGGTGTGCAGCTAGCTCCTCTGTGAGTTTCTGGGGGAGACACGGGGTTTCCTTGGCCCTCCCCCCAGCCCAGCTCAGCGACGAGAAATGTTTTGACAGCAAGAAACACTGACCGCAAGATACAACTTCATGTTGAAGGCATTTCGCCCATAAGCAGCTTCCTTATTACTTTCAGATGGTTTGAAAGAGCAGGCTTGGAGCTGTCTGTGGGAAAGCCTGGGCTGCAGGGCGTGGGCTGAGGCAGGGACTGACCCTGGGTCCCGGGAAAGCGCCGGATGGGTCCCTGGGGTGGGGCGGGGGGCACGTGGAGCCCTGCCACCTTGCAGCCCCTCTCTCTGGGCCTCAGTGTCCCCATCTTGAACATGGTGGCTGGACTAAGAGGTCTCTCAGCTCAGCCCCTACCACTAGCCAAGCCCTGTGCCGTCCAGGAAGTGCCTCCCACACAGTAAAAAGCGGAGTCCGGACTTGAACCTGGTGCATCGGAATCAAAAGCCCTCAGTCCCTCGTGGCCGGGCCCCCATGCTCTAGCTAAGGCCAGGTTCTGAGTCCACAGGCCACCAGGAGGGTGAGGGTCTGAGTCTGGGATTGCGGGTTCCCTTGGAAACTCCAGCCCCACCCGTGGTCTCACTTTCCCATCTGCCTCCGTCCCGTCGGGCCCCGTGAGTGGGCCCAGTTTGAAGTCCTTCCAGTGGGCTCTCCCCACCTTCTTTCTAGACCCCGGGTGGGCTGAAGTCGTCTTTTAAGGGGCCCGGCCCAGAGTCCCGGGGCTCGCCCAGAGTCCCCACAACATCACCGTCCGTGCTTTCCAAGGGCTTGGGGCTCCAAGGCTCTCCCCTTGAGTCCCGCGGAGGAAGGTTTAGCAGTAGCTGGCAGACCACAACATTTCTCTTGGAAACCCGCTGCCATCGCAGGGCCGCTGCCGGGGAGGGGCACAAAACGTCAGGACCCGGGCCTTGGGGCGGCTGCCCCGTCCCGCTGGCGCTCTGGTTGGGGGCCTGCCTTCGAGACACCACAGAGCCTCATGCCACATCTTTCCTGATCACCTACTGTGTGCCGCGTGCTGAGCCAAGAGACAGCTGCTGTCCCTGTGACAAAGGCCCCGGCGCGTAGTGGGTGCTTGTTAAGCACAGGCTCTCTTTCCTCCTCCTCTGAGCCACGATTAGCCTGTGGCTGTTCATTCCTAAGGAGGCTGCCTCCCCTAAGGTCCCCCTCCCCAGGAAGGGCCTCGGCTGCAGGCTTCCCCTCTGGCCCCACGGAGACCAGCTGCCGGCGGCGGCGGGCGCCCACCCTCAGGACTGCCTGCTGCGGGGTGGACAGTATAGATGGACCTGTGTCTGCGCCCTTGCCCTCCCGCCTCCTGGAGCCCGTGTCCCCATCTGCCGCACGGAGCTCCTGACATTCCCCCGCAGGGGTCTGGAGGTTGACAGGAAGGGAGGGGTTAAAGCCGCTGGCCCCTTGCCTCTCGCTCGCAGAGCTCCCCGGCCTGGGAGCTTGTTAGAGATAACCTCGCCCTCACCAGGACCCACTAAATCAGAACCTGCATTTTAACAAGATCCCAGGAGACCGTGAGCCTATAAAACAAATCTGCAAAGGATTGCTTTAGAGGATCTTAAAGTTGGGCCTCCCCTGCCACACCTGGCTTGATTTTTAACGCAGTCCCAGACCTGCTCTGACTCCAAAGCCCGCTCCTCCCACCGGGGTTTGGACGGCGCCCCAGCCCCGCCGTCCCTCTCCCGCGGGCCCTGTCCCCCCCACCTCCACACAAGCACACGCTGCAGGCCCCAACACGCAGCCTGGCACCCAGAGACACTCGTAGCCACAGCCCTGA